>JAPMOR010007588.1:64026-74712 GCA_026543865.1 Argiope aurantia | reverse complement strand
TATTTTTCAATATTGTACAGTATTTTAGATCAATACAGTGTTAGGTCAATTAATATATAATTTTATTTTCATTTACATTTATGTTATTAACTTTATGCTTGATACAATACTGAGTTCTGGTTGCTATTTAATTTTAGAATCGTAAGTTTCTTTTTTCACCTCGGAAAGGGATCGCAAATACAAGATCTTTATAGACTTCGTTTTAAGATTATTTTATAAAATGGGGAATTTGTTTGGATCAGTAAAAGTCAAGCGAATTATCACATAACATATTTAAAGTTTTAAATTTAATTACCCGTATCTAATACCGTGGGTGTAGTATTAATTAGGCCTAGTCAGTGGATTATTGCTAAATTTTTAAAAATAATACTATATAATATTGTTACTTAATATTGAAACATTGTAAATATTGTATAATATTGTTATAAAATATTGAAGTGTTATAAGTGTAAGTTTTTTCAATACCCTAAAATATTGCTATCTATTGGTATGTAATATTTTTTGTATTGTACAGTATTTTAGATCAATACAGCATTAGAGCAGTAAATATTATACAATTTTTTTTTAACATTTTGTTTTATTAACTTTATACTTTATACAATATACATAAGATATATTTCCGAGGTCCTGGTTGCTATCTAATTTTAGAATTGTAATTTTTTTCTCCTCGGACGTGGATCCCAAATACAAAATCTTTAAAAGATTTTGTTTTAAAGAAATTTTCTAAATCAGAGAATGTGTTCTGATCAGTAAACCTAAGTGAATTATCAAATAGCATATTTTCATTTTTAAGTTGAATAACACAAATTGATTTATGTGTCTTTATTTTCACTATTTTAGAATCAAACACCGAATTAAATTTTCTTTATAACTTTCTGAAAATTATAAATTTTACATCTCTAATAAATATTAGCAACTATATATGCCTGCCTTCGATAACCATTTGTCTCAGTTAAATTTTTGCCTAATTTTAGAAAATAAATTTATTTTCAGAAGAATAAGGAGTCCTTATGAGAATAAAAATCAGGCTTGGGAAATTGTTAAAGTTTATAATTACCGAGAAAGCGACTTTCAAAGTTTAAAATATCAGAAACTCTTCTTTTGTGCCATCTTCTCTTCTTCTTTAAATCCATCATTCTATTAAGTTTCTCATTAAACCTTTAATTAAGTGATATTACGTACCAAAATCGATATTTCTCATGCTGCATTCTCGATTGAAGCAACGTTAATCTCTGATATTCAAATTGACTCATATTGATAGATTGGTTGGAATTTTATGGCGGAAAACTGATGTGAGCCATAACATTCCAGCTAAGCAATCTTTTGATTAAAGGTTGCTCGATTTGGAATTAATATTTAGTTAGAGAAGAAACTATGTAAAATTCTCCACATACTGCGTGGGAAACATAATTATGTATGTCATTTATCAAATAACCACCATGCCCAATTTCTTTTAATAGAAAATGCAATGCATCAAAAATTTACTTGGCGAAGCTCATATTTCGAGCATTCAATGAACTGTTTTGCATGAACTGAAAATAATTAGCGAGACCTTAATTATTATTAAAAGGAAAATTACAACAGAGCCTTAAATGACCAGTGATTTCAGAAATACTATTTTTATAAAACTAAGAAATCCATATTCCTTGATAATATTAAAAAGAAATGATAAAAAATGTTTGGATAGAATTTATTTTATTTCTCTTGCCTTATTTTTTCAAGGTGACAATTTAAAAATGAGCGCATGATGGTATTTAATATGCAAATATCTCAATTTTTAGATCCCAAATTTTACTGTAATCTTAATATTTAAATTCTTAACTGGCTGCATTAAGAAGAGATAACATGAAATTAAAGCTTTTTATAAACATTAATAAAAGACGATACCTTTCAACCTGTAAGTAAGATTCACACCTTTCCTTTAAAAAATAATGTATTCAGATTTTGAATAACTGTGGCATGAACGATTAGATTAAAAGGCAAATTATTGAATATCGAAGTAATATCTTTTTAGCATACAGAGAAAGTTAGAACTCAATCAAGAATTGTCCAAGTATAACAGATTATGCTGATAGAAAAGGTTGCAAAGGTCAACGTTTAATTGCAAATATTTCGACTCAATCTTGCTTCAGTTCTTTTTTTTTTAACTCGTAAAGATTTACTGTTAATGAGCTCTAACTCTCTTCTGATGTTCTCAAGGAAATATATCCATTTGGTTGAGACTGGATGAACGTATATGTTGGAGGAAAGAGAGACTTAACGATGCTTTTTCGATTTTCACATCTTTTAGCAAGAGAGCTTTCATTCCTCATCTTTGAATACATATAGAGTAATACATCTATGTATTATGTCGATATAAGTAAGAAGGTATTCAACAAAGAATGATCAGAATTTTATGATCATGAATCAAAGAAGGATTAGAAGTAAATAAAGAAGAGTTGTGGGAAAAGTGAATAATGGATACGAATTTTACATGGTTACATGTTACTGTTGTGCTTTGTGGGGAGACAAATAGCTTGTTCCACTTTCGACCATGCCCCCCCCCCCCCCCGATTTAACACGCGACAAAACCTTTAAATGTGTCTTAAAAAGCCATCGGTTGAAGCCTGCGTAATTCTAAAAGAAACTTAGGGGAGTTTATCCTTCCTTATAGCGTAGCTAGAAAATGTTTAAAGAGGGTAGACAATCAATTTCAAAGGACGGTGGACCCACCGCTCCAGTGACTGTTGTAATGGAAATATATATCAACACCGCTACTGAATATTGAGGGAAAAAACCCCATCTGATGATATTAAGAAAACTATTTGGTAATCTCAGTGACACATTGCTTACAAAAAACACTTTGCATGCTACAGGCTTATTTCGTGGTGTGTTTATCAAGCAATTTTTAAAAATCGTGTGATGATGGTGTGCTCATCATTAATTTTTAAAAATCAATGAGACTTATGTTCGCCATCTTTGTAATAGTCTTATTATAGGAAATTTGAAAAGAATACCTCCGGTTTAGGCGTTTTTGATCATTAAAAACGGTGGCACAGACGACTTTGAAGGGTCTGTTAAAAAATGTATTTGAGAGTCGAATGAAGATTTCGCATGTTATGGAGAGTATTTTGAGAAATACCATAAAAATCTGGAGGATAATACCCTGTAATTTTATTTATAAATTTATGGTTATTCTTTATTAAACAATCTAAGTATCATTAATCTCTCTATTTTCCGAGAAGAAAGCACAATTAAGCAAGAAATGTTGACACCAAATACCGTACACGGTTAATAACTTGATACCTGATATTTCATTGTCAAAGGTTAAATAGTAATTAATGAATATATAATTTAGTTTGAATCATGAAATTATAATTGGAGAAATTCTAAATTTGTGTTTATTCATTTATTTAAGTTGAACTATAATGTATATTATCCATTATTTATGTTATTATTCAAATAAGCAGGCACTTTTGGGGAATCATATAGATAGTTCTCAAAATAATCTAAAAAAATTCTTTAAGTTCTTCTACTTTGATTAAAAAAAGAAAAAATTGAAACTGATCACATTGAAACATTGCAAAATGTATACATAGAGAAATAAAAGCAATTATGATCTAGATGAAATATCGTTCACTAAAGACTTATAAGATATTGATGCGATATAATTCAGAGCCATTTAATTTTTTCATTAGGTTCCCTTTGGACATCCAACAAAAATTTATATTAATCCCCTCTTATCTAAAATGTTTTCTCATTCTCAAATTTATACATTTCACTTAATAAATAAGACACACTTAAAATAAATTAGAACGAATTTGAATAAATTAAAATAGTTTTATTATGATCAATTCTATGTAAATAATAATTAGAATTATTTTGATTCTTGATATTATGGAATCCAGAAGAAGCGACTTTAAAATTATTGTAAGAAAGGTGAATCTGTAAGTTACGAATTCCTGCTGTGCTCAATGAAAGGATCAAAAATTGTTTATCTAGAAATCAACTTTAATTATTTCGATTTTCTTTATTTTTATTGAACTAGAAAGATTTATTTATTTTCATGAATTAAATACTGTCCATACTATACTTAACTTCAATACTATACTTAATTCAATCAATAATCTGTTATTTTTATTTTAAATTTTGATATCTTTCCGCATTGAAAAGAAAATAAAGAATTTTTTGAATAAAAATATCTTTAAAATGAATAGAACGTATAAACGTAAATAATTAAAATCATTTTCACTAATAAGAGTTTCAATTTTGCATTTGCACTAGCAATTGATGATTTTTTTTAATGAATCTTTCGCCATTTTTATAAATTTAAATCTTAATAATTTAAAATTTGAAGTCCCGCGGATTCATGCAGATGAATAAAAATTAAAATTGCATTCAATAAACAAATTAATTTTCGAAAAGAATTATGTTTGACTAGGATTCTAATAAAAATAATTTTAAACTGAGACGCAGTATTAATCTCAATAGTTTCTTGGTTGCTGGAATTAATAATTTAATTTCAAAACTGAATTATTGAAAATTTCGTCTGAATGTGTTAGGTTTGTAGTTAAATTATTTTAAATTCAAAATTAAGATTTTATTGTAAGTTTGAAATTTTTCTATGTCAAATGGCACTACGATTAAAACATTATTTTCAATCTAGCGATTCAATGTTAATTATCATTTAATAAACATTACCGCAAACAAAGAAATAATTTATAAAATGTGTGAAAACGTTTTGTTATTCCGGAAGACTTTAAAAAGATGTTTTAACACTAATAAAATCAAAAGAAATAGAATGTTCTATATATTAATATTTAAAACATAACAAATTTCTCTGGTTTGTAATTGAATGGATGGTATATACTGAAAATCGAAAGGAGGTGTTTAATTTATTCTTTAAATATTTTACACCACTAGATGGCAGCACGTTCTAGAGCATTTTGTGGATTTAAAATCTCAAAAGAGCGGTCTTTTCTCATTTTAGAATTACGTTACTACTGATAAACTCATGACTTTCAGTAAAAAGTAAAAATGGAAATAATTTTTCTCCCTAATTTTGCTTATTAATCAAGCAAAATCAGAAAATTTAAACCACTTTATTAACGAAACATCCTATTTGCGAAACAATTTAATGCAAAATTTCGTAAATATACCATGAATAAGATAATTTAACTAAATGAATTTATTCCTCTTTTGCTGTGCATTATCGAAAATTTCGAAAGGATTATATATGCAAATATTCGAAATTGAAGTATACATAGGAAATAAATATTATTTTTCAAAGTCTACAAACATTTCATTTATATATATATATATGCAGCTGGCATTAGTTCAGACAGATGCATGGTTTTTTTTATATATATATTCAAAAGCATTGCAATGAAATAAATAAATAATGTGAACCAAAATTTCTTTGCTGTAGCTAAAAATAACTTTTCATACCTTCAATTTTTTTTCTTATAGTCCCAGGATAAAAGGAAATTCTTATATGGAAGTGCAAATCATATAGCTTCCTCCAAATGATTGACTACCAAATAAAACAAATAATAACTCTCATCCCTGGATTCCAACAAGTCTAATACATAGTTCCAGCGATTTTTTTTTCGTTGGCGCTCATTAAGAGAAAATATGCTTTATTCCTCCCACCCTACTATTATCATCTTCCACTAATTAAATCAAAATCTCCAAAATTACAGCAATGCAAACTACAGCACTCGATATCCTGCAGGTTATTTCTCTTCAGATTGCGTATTTCAACACTGTAAATGCCGTGAGGATTCCTCATGGAAGGCTCATTAAATGCATGAATTTTAAGTATCTATAACTAAAAAACGTGAAGTGATTGTAGCTGAAAAACATGAAAGTGAAACGTTTGAAGTGACCCTCAATCAAAATTGTAATTTGCTTCGTTTTGTAAATTTAGCTTTACAAAATCAATCAACATTCTTCATTGCACTATCGAAAAGCATCCAATAAGATTTTTTTTTGTTATTGAATGAACATTTATAATTATTTGTCAAGTATTCATATATTTATAGTTACAGCTATTTATAGTTTTCAAATATAACAATAGCTATTAATATTATTGTTAGTACAAAATTCCCATCAATGTTGTTATGATATTTTTACGATGTTTTTCGCCATTCAAAACAGCGAGCAACCTTATGTAAATATCGCGCATTATTTTATGCATAATTTCTAACAGCTGAGCATAAAAATTGGAGACCATGAAAAGCATACATACACACTACCGTTTAAATGAAAGCATACTGAATATAAAATATATTGTTTAAATTTCAGCATACTTCGTTCATGGTGTATGAATTTCCCTTACGTTTGCTGAAATTATTATAGCAAATTTAAAATGATCGATTTCTATTTCCAAAGCAAGTTAAAAAATTGTCTATATTTATTGTCATTTCGGATTCCATATATATTTTACGTTTCATTAAGCGTATGAATGAACGGATTCTTCAACATAAGTTAATCATTTCAGTTTTGCTATCAGCTAATGTTTCATGTTGTCGATATAACAGAATGCATCATTTCTTTTCACCTTTAATGTGCTAGTTCTTTCACTAATTTTATGAGGCATATTGAGTTACAACCTGTAATAAAGAAATGCTTGAAACTTTTCCTACAAATACAATGATATCCCCCCCCTTTATTATAAAGAATAATCAATTTAAAACAAGAAAAAAATAAGAGAAGAACAATAATTTTCAGCCAGAAAAAAATATGGCGATAATTTAATCACTAATAATTAACTAGTCACTATTTCTATTTTTGAAAAGTAAAATAATTGATTTTTATTAAAGAAATACATTTTTGATTTTAAAACTGTAGATTAAAACAGCATAAATGTGTTATGGTATAACATCTTTAACCTTACTCCGTCTATCTTTTATTCTTTGAAAAAAAATGTCTTTAGTCTTTGAGTCATACTTTGCATCATACCAGCGCAAGTTTAAAAGCATTCATTTAATAATTTTTATCTCTTTAATACGGTAAATCTTATTTGTATTGTAAATTTACGAATAAGAGCTGGTTTATAAATATTTTTACAGTCACTGGTGTGATTTTTAAATCCTAGAATCGCTACTTTGAATTTCAAAAAGGTTAGTTTATATATTATATAATATATATGTAATTAAATATATATATATGTATAAAATATGCTTTAAATAATATATATTTTTGAAATTCAATTTTGCTATTTCAGAAATTAGTTTTTATATCCATACCAATTGATTTTGTTTCTAAATTTAATACGGTCTCAAATCCTATTAGTATTTAATCAAACAATACTTCCAACAAAATATTATTTTAATATAGAAATTTACAACAGATGAATATTTAATTAGAAAATGACAAATTCTAATTTCTGTTTCTTAATTTGAAGCAACTTAATTGGGGGTGGGGGATTTACAAATAATTGATTGCATTTCGTACAAAAGTTTTGGACTAGGTCGATAGATGGCAGCACGAAGCTCCGATAGGTAAGATTATTATTATTATTATTTTTTCGGACTCTATAGAGTGGACAAAGCTGACCGAAAATGTTATTTCTCAAGTTTCATATAATTTTAATATGTAAAAAATGCACCAAATTTTCATTTTTATATTAAGTTTTGATAGAAAATTTTCAAAAGATATTCGATGTCTTTCTAAATATGGACCATTAAATACTTTTCATTATATCGATAAACGTATCAATAAAATCAATGTTTCATTTTGGTATACATATGCACATTATTGAATTCAAATTTGAGACTTTAGCATATCATAAAATTAGATAGTTATATATATAATATCGTAAGTTAGATTATTATACGAATTTGTTGTCTGTTAAATTGCCATTTACGTATCTGAGAAATGATTCGAGAATTATTTTCTATTTCGACTATTTATCACCCGATTAATATTTTCTCCTTGTTTTCAACCTTGTAAAAAAATGCCTACTAAGTCATATATCAGAAATTTTTAAACTTTCGTTTAAAATTAATGTAAATTTATTTTCCCTTTCATAAAAATAATAGTAATTTTATAGGCCGAAGAAAAAAAAATCAGCTACAATTACTTCAAAATTATATTCAAAGTGCTCCATTTTAATAATGGACAGAGCATTTAAAAAAAATACTTTCATTTATACCATTATTACTTTCTTTACACAATAAGTACAAAATAGGCACAAAATTTATATCAATGAGTGCAGAATGACTCACAAACAACAAAACCGTTTTTACGCTTTAAAGACTGATAATACAATTATTTGCTAATACAATACTTACAAGAAGTATCAAAATTATTTACTTTAAATATAATTATTATTCAATCTGGAATATGTGTCTCTTACTACTTAAATCTGCAATAATATTTTTTGAAAAAATTTCTGTAATAAGTAAATGATTACCAGAAGCTTTGGTTAAATATCATAAGAAAATATTAATATTACGATATCCTTCTAACATTAAAAAGAACAAAAAAAAAATAATAAACAGTAAATACGTTAAGAGTTTTTGTAAGAGTGGCTATAGATTAATTTTCTGTATTTTGGAGCACCTGGCTCCCTAACTAACGAAAAGAAAATAAATTTATCCAGATTCTAGATTTGCGGAATGTATGGGGGGAGGGGGGATGAATTTCCACATAACTCTAAAGTGGATTAATAAAAGTTTCTGTGAGTTCCATACTACTGCATATCTTTCATTTCTGAAAGTGCATTTTTCATAACTCGAACAATAAGGAAATTCTGCATAACGTTCTTTCATACGTTCATTGTAATTATGAAATTTAGTATTCCCATTAAAACTGCCACGAAATTCTGCCTATATATATATATATATATATATATATATTTATATATATATATATATATATATATATATATATATATATATAAGCCTGCGGAAGTTTCAGAGAATGGAAGGTGAGAATTTTAAGGGAAATAAAAATAAAAATGAATTTTGATTTTCACAGATCTAAAGAACGTGGGATTTATTTTAGTAAAACATTAAAAAACGAAATAAAAAATTTAAAAGAAAAATTTGTTATTACAGTAATAGATAAATCAGCAAATAATTTCTGTTTAATTTGTAAATATCATTATAAAGAAATTTTAATTAATGAATATAACTCTAACGCAACTTATTTGTTAAAGAACACCGGGAAAAAGGAATTAGATAAAAGAATGCTAGCATTCGCAAAAAAAAAACCAAAACTAAGACTTGCTCTCTTAACTATCCTTATTTATTCCCAACAGTCAAATTTCATAAAAATCCAGTAAAATTCAGATTTGTGACCTGTAGCACTGGCAGTTATAATTTCTATACGGGTAAACATTTCTTTAAATACTTAAAAATTATCCTGGACAAAATTAAAGATGAAGAGCACTTTATTATTTCTAGTAACAAAGAAGTTCTGGATTTTCTTAAAGACAACAACATTAATAAACTTAATACTTTTGATTTCGAAAATTTGTACACTAATCTACCTCATGAAAAATTAATAAAAGTCTGCACTTTTGTCTATGACGAATATTTAAATGAAGATATCATTCCTAAAAATAACTGGCTTGAGTTATGTAATTTTAATATTACTGAAAACTACGTTTTTAATGGTATTAACTTTTATAAACAGGTTAAGGGCATTCCAATGGGAACGGCTTTCTCAAGTGCTTTGGCTAATATTTTTCTACATTACTATGAGAAAAAAATTATTAAATATAATTTGATAAACGGATGGAGATATATTGATGACCTACTTCTGATTGACATCGACAATACTAATATTGTGACTAATTGCTATCCAAAAGATTTAATTCTAACAGAAACGAATAAAAATCAACTTGAAACTACCTTTCTGGTAGTTTCTAGTAGTAGTAATAAAATCGAAATTGATAATGATAAAACAATTGTTGGTATTTACGATAAAAGGGACGAATTCAAATTTAAAATAACAAAACTATGTAATTACCATTCCAATCTAAACTCTAAAATCTTCAAAAATCTAATTTTCTCACAAGTTAACAGGATAAAAAAGGTTTGCAATAATAAAAACTCCTATTTTGAAGCATCAAACCACCTCATTAATAATTTAATTAAAAATTAATTTCCCAAAAATTACTGTAATGTCAATTTTTTAATTAAACAAGGTATGGTTTGGGATTAATCCTTTTGGCTTAAATAAAAAATTAGAACTTTCCTTTCTTTTTTTTCACTCAATAGGTGGCGCTGCGAGCTTACAATTTTTACCTAAATTGCCGTGAGCTTTGTTTTTAATGGGCGGGAATCACAATTGATAGCTTGGGATTTTCGGGACTGTTATAGAAGGTATGTTCTGCCTTTGCGATATATATATTTTTTACCTTTTCATTATTATTTCTTCTGTGTTTAATTTGTCTGTTTTTTGGTATTTTGGTGTTTTTTGTTATTGTATTTTTACTTATTAGTAGTTTTTCTTCTAATTGGTTGTTTTGTATTTTCCTTTCTGTTAAAATGGTATATCTCTTAGGCCTAATTTCAGGGGATTTTCGGGGAAGGAATCATTATTAGACGTTTGTCTTAATTTCCTTTACAGAAAAAATCCCTTTTTTGAATCCCTGCCTGTGGGTGACCCTTGAAAAAGTCTTCAGGCCGGATTCTTACTTTTTTAATCTTTTTTATTATTTTTATTTGGTTTTTTTGTTTTTCCATTCTACTT
>JAPMOR010007588.1:33766-57531 GCA_026543865.1 Argiope aurantia | reverse complement strand
TTGGCATTATGTCTATATGTCTCTCTGTGACAAAGATAACTCACTTCAAAATGCTTTCAGTTAGACAAATGAAATTTGGTATATGCTCTTTACACCATGTTTTTAGATTTTTTTAAAATCGAATTTTGAGAGAACTCCATTCAGAGGAAGTCTGTCAGTCTGGTCGTTCGAATATAATTTAACATGATGACTATCAAACAAAGAGTGCTAGATGGATAAAATTTGGTACACATATTAGACATATATAGTGCAGACGCCTATCAAATTTTGAGCCACATTCAATCAGCGGTTGACCATCTGTCGGTCTGTATTCACAGAAAGATGTAAACACGATAACTCAAAAGCACAATTGCTTAATATATCAAATGGATATGAGATTTTGTAACTTCAATTCTAATTTTTTTGAGTAAATTTTTAGTTTCAGTCGTTTGTAGAAACGCGTCTCAAGCCCAAATACACCTTTATTAGAAATTATATGAGAAAGTTTTGGGGAGACCACAAGAGTTGGTTTTAAATTTTTTTTCAACGATTTTCATCAACAATTTTCCTTTTTTCAATGAAATTCAAACCATTTCCATTATTTCATTAACTATTTAATTGCGTAGTAGTCTCCACTTAAATGAAAATTAACGAATATCCGGTTTATTATCAATGCAGTTTGCGTGAAAAATAAGAAAAATGGAATCGTAAAGCAGAAATAAGATTAGCATAACAAATAATGCATTATTAGAAAATAGATTACTGCATAGTTACGCTTTTAATGAAATTATAATTCCATGAAACTTGTTTCGGTTAGAAAAGGTCGTGTGGCCATTAAACAAAGCAAGAGTTTATATTTTCAAAACATACACACAGCTTATGTGGTGTTTTTATGTCTACTAGGATTGCAGGCTTAAAAATATTGAATAACCGTAAACGAATCAGGCATAAGAGATTAAATAGAAATTAGCCCTTCCTGGCGAACTAGCTGGTAGCCACAGATGTGTAAGAGTTAATTAAAATGGAAACATGAGAACCAGATAATCAGATATTCTCAGCATTATCATATTTATAAAAGTTAACAAAAAATGGAGGAAACTGAAAAATGATTAGGATTTAAAAAATGTTGAATCACAGGCGTCAAACAAAATGATCTAAAATTAATATGTTTACGCATTTTGAGACAATTGCTTTCGTTTTGTTAAAAAGAATAGCAGAAATAAAAGAAAGAAACCTTTTTATGGCGCTAAAAATCTCATAGCTATAAAACAGAAGAAAAGACGACAACAAAAAAAAATGGCTAAATAAAGATAATCAAAGCCTTTGCCGATTCCCAAGATAAAAGGCATCTTTTTATCGCATTACAGAAAAGAATTGCGCTTTAAGAGCGAGTGAAAATCCCGGACCGACGCAGGTAGGACAGAAAAGGTTACCTAGGCAACCCACCGATGAGATGCGCGTAGTCTCTGCGCAGATATTCTTTCATAAAGCGCACTCCATTGTTGTTAAAAATTTCGACGGATTTATTTGGCTAGAAATGCAATTGATTAACTATGCAGATGTCAGTTTAAGCAATGGCTGGAATAACCACTTAAACGCAGTGATGAAAAGTTAAAAGACTCGAAGATGCATTGCCGGTTGGCATAATTGAAAGCATTAAGTGATAATCTTTTCGTGGAATTGACAGCAGTCAGAATTAAGTTATGCGTTAAAGATGATCATTTGTGTTCTTTAAATGGCAATAATTAAATAGGTGTTTGACGTCGCGTTTCGGCAACAATAATCTCTTTAGCAGGGAGATATATTTCGATTTGTTAGTTTTCACTCTCGGTAAATTTCTACAAGCAGCGAAAAATATTGTTCATTTTTTAAACGTGAATTTTTAGTGATACGAATTTGATTTTATTTTAACAGGGATTTTTTAGAAATATGCATTTTTCATATTTCAATAGGAACTTTGAGGGATATGAAATTATTCTTTAAAAGAGTTTCAGGAATATTTGAGTTTATGAATGCATTACTCAACTAGATTTTTAAGAATATGAATAAGCTTCCTTTTCAACTTTTTTAGAAATGTGTTTTGTGATATTTACCTAAAAAATGCAACAGAATTTATCAGCATTTTTGTTAAGTAAATGTTTGCTTATCATTACTGTTTTACAGCCGAAAAACTCCAGAATAATTAAAAAGCTTTTAAGATTTAGAAATATATTTTGAAATGCGTACTAATAGAACTCCTTTCGTGAGAATTTTCTTTCTTCAAAAGAAGAATTTTTAAAAAGAAAAAAAAATCAAATTGGTAAAAGCAGCAATTTAAAAGCAAAAATTATTAATAGGTAGTTAAATATATAATGATAAATACAAGCATATTTTTGATATTATCTCTATCTTTTCATATCTCAAAATCGCGGCCAGGTAGCTGAAACTGACATACATTTGTAGCTCCAGAATCTCAGACTTGTATAATACCGTGGGTCCAAACCTTCATCTAAATTATCATTTGTCATTTGCATATTAACGCAATCACCCAAAAAACGACAAGAAGATGCAGAGGTGAATTTATTGTATGATCTTTACACTAAACTGAGATTGGACTAAATGCACTGAAGGGGTCAAAAAGAAGATAATTGGAATGTCCTATTCTTTCTATTTCGAAGTTAAACACAAAAAGGGCACATTACTGACGTGTATGCAAAAAAAAAATCGAAGGACGAAACGGATGTTTGATTTTAGTTTCAAATATGATATCAATGTTTGAAACTAAAATCAAACAACCGTTTCGTCCTTCGAAAGTAAGAAATGTTTTAAAAACGAAATCAAAATGAAAACGAAACGAAATAGTTTTGGAATCGCAACTAAAAATTATTTCTTATTCAAACTTTTCCACGAACTGCAAATTTTAAAATATTTTTATAAAGGGGTTTTCAAATGTTTTTTAATATATTACCTAAAAAAATTTAAAAATTTAAGAATTTTCAGATCATTTTCCTGAATTTACTTTTCCGAGAATTCCAAGGTTTTTTGGCATTTGGGAGATATATCTTCATTTTATAAATAAATAAAACTATGCAAGAAGATAATAGGAAATTTATCATAGCGCATGGCCCGTCGCGCGCTCTACCAAGGGGCACTGTGGATAGCTTTGTGTCAGGAGCATTCACGGAGAAAAAGTTACTGACACAATCGTTTTGTTAGAAAAATCTTAAAAATACAAAAGAAAAAAAATGTGGAAACGGAAAGTGTAAGACATGTCCATTAGCAGATAAGGAACAGATCAAAAATGAAAACTCAAAATTACAAATATTCTGTAAAAACAAAAACTTGATTTATCTTTTAAATTGTTCAGAATGTAATTTAAAATATATTGGCCAATCTAGCACCGAGCTCAATTTAAGAATTAACAATCACAGACACCGACATTAAAAACTTCATAAAAAATAGGACTACTGATTTTGAACTAGAACACTTTCAAAACACTTTCAAACTTTAATAATATAAATATCTACATTCAAGAAGATAATGTTAACGAATTAAGCAAAATATTAGATCTGGAAAACATATATATTTGCAACCTTAAAACTTTATTCCCTTATGGTCTCAATAGTAAATTAAATGGGGAAGGTTTTGCCGATTTAAACAATAATTGCATTTATTACAAATTTAACATTTTTTAAAATTTTTTAAATAAAGATAACTATTCTAAAACATTTAAAAGAGGTAAAGGAAAAGGGGGTAATTTTCAAATTATATTTGAGGAATTTCAAAATGACTGTAATCTGGAACACAATAGTGAAAACATTCACAAAATTAGGAAATACATTTTTGGTCTTAGAAATAATAAAATTAAATGGTTATTAAATAATAAATTCGGGAATTTAGAGTTAAAAAATTCGTACACAAAATGTATTATTCTAGATCTAATTAAATGTAAGCTTAACATTGGAAAAAACGATTTACATTTTAATGATAAAAATAATGTTTACAAAGAATTCTGTGTGATTAAATTCTTGGATATTTACTTCGAATATCTAAAATTACCCAAAATTATACATAATAATAATATATTTTTTCCTCTATCAGATAAAACAACTGTTTCAATAGCGTTTAGTTACACTTCAACTTTAAAGAAAAAAATTTGTAATTATTATTACTATAGCAAAAATGTAGATAAAATAAATATAACAGATTGTTACTGTAACAAAGAAAACTTTTAAGATTTTATAAATGTTGATAAAGGTCATATTATTACAGGTAATTTAAAAATTATTGAATCCAACTCTTTAAGAGATTTAATGGGAAGAACAACTAAATTTAGATTAAGAGAATAAATAAACCATAGCAAAATTTTGATTTCTATTGATAAAGATTTGGATGTTTTTATTGTTAAATTATCTAGAAAATACCACTGGCCTGCGGAAGATTTCGGATAATGGAAAGTGAGAATTTTAAAGGATATTAAAATTAAAATGAATTCGTGAATGAACATGAGATTTATTTTTGTAAAACATTAAAATACGAAATAAAAAATTCAGCAAATAAGATAAATCAGCAAATATTTTCTGTTTAATTTGTAAATATTATTATAAAGAACTTTTAATGAATGAATATAACTCTAACCCAACTTATATGTTAAAGAACACCGGGAAAAAGGAATTAGATAACAGAATGCTAGCTTTCGCGAAAAAAAAAATTAAGACTTGTTCTCTAAACTATCCTTATTTATTCCCAACAGTTAAATTTCATAAAAATCCATTAAAATTCAGATTCGTGACCTGTAGCACTGGCAGTTATAATTACTATACGGGTAAACATTTCTTTAAATACTTAAAAATTATCCTGGACAAAATAAAAGATGAAGACAAATTTATTATTTCTAGTAACAAAGAAGTACTGAATTTTCTTAAAGATAACAACATTAATAAACTTCATACTTATGATTTCGAAAATTTACACACCAATCTACCTCATGAAAAATTAATAAAGGTCTGCTCTTTTATATATGACGAATATTTAAATGAAAATGTCATTCCGAAAAATAATTGGCTAGAGTTATGTAATTTTAATATTACTGAAAATTACGTTTTTAATATTATTAATGTTTAAAAACCAGTTAAGGGAATTCCAATGGGAACTGCTTTCTCAAGTGCTTTAGCTAATATTTTCCTACATTACTATGAGAAAAAAATAATTTAATATAATTTAATAAACGGGTGGAGGTATATTGATGATCTACTTTTGATAAACTTCGACAATACTAATATTGTTACTAATTGCTATCCAAAAGATTTAATTCTAACAGAAACAAATAAAAATTAACTTGAGGCTACCTTTCTGGATTTAAAAATCGAAATTGCTAATGATAAAACAATAGTTGGTATCTACGATAAAAGGGATGAATTCAACTTTAAAATTACAAAACTATGTAACTGTCATTCCTATCTAAACTCTAAAATTTTCAAAAATCTAATTTTCTTACAAATTAACAGGGTCAAAAGGGTTTGCAATAACAAAAATTCCTATATTGAAGCATCAAATAAACTCATTAAAAATTTAATTAAAAATGAATTTCCTAAAAATTATTGTAATGTCAACTTTTTAATAAAACAAGGTATGGTTTGGGATTAATCCTTTACCTAAAATAAAAATAGAACTTTTCTTGCATATTAGATCACTCAACAGATGGCACTGGGAGACTACAATTATTATTTACCTTTAATACGTTAGCTTTGTGTTTTGAAAAAGCGGGAATCACAATCGATAGCTTAAAATTTCCTTGCCGCTGGTGGTATGTTCTTTCCTTTTTGTTTTTTCTTTAATGGTTTAAGTTTTTTTAGTGTTTATTGTTATTTTGTTATTGTATTTTTACTTATTAGTGGTTATTTTCTTCTAATTTGTTGTTTTGTATTGCCATTTCTGTTAAAATGGTATATCTCTTAGGCCGAATTTCAGGGGATTTTCGGGTCACGAGGAATCATTATTAGACTTTCTTGTCTGCTTTCCCTCACAGAAAAAATCCTTTTTTTTTAATCCCTGCCTGAGGGTGACCCTTGAAAAAGTCTTCAGGCCGGATTCTTTTTTTATTTGGTTTATTTGTTTTTCCTATTAACTTGATTTTAATACTTTTATCTATCTATCTATCTATCTATCTATCTATCTATCTATCTATCTATCTATCTATCTATCTATCTATCTATATATATATATATATATATTCCGAAAATTAATTTATTAAGCTTTAACACATGCTTATAACACTCTCAAAGCTTTGAAATCATCATTATCCCATAATTCAATACGATCGCAATTTTTATAAAATAGTTCATTTATGAAAATCCGTTGTTAAATTCCATTAATTAATAGTTAATTAATTTTTATTCTGTATTGTGAAACTTTTTTTTAAAGTGTTGATTTTTTAAAATCATAAAACTCCTTGTTAAAAGTGTTTATTTTTTTAAATTAAAAATTTTCTAGATTGAAAAAAAGCATCTATTAGATTGTATTCGTTCTAATAGATCTATTGATTATGTAGTCGTTCATATCTCTCCACATACTGTCCATATCAGTTGTTCTTCATTATAATAATAGTTTGGTTTCATCTTCGATTATGTGAATATTTTTGAGATAATATTGAGGCATTTGTGTTTAAACTAAACCAGTTTGACGGCTTATCATTTGATATTGTGATTGTAATTAAATGAGTAATAATGATAATGAGTGAGTGTGTGTTAATGATAATAATGATAATGAGTGAGTGTTAAATGAGTAATAAATGATATTAAATGAGTAAATCGCATCATTGTTAGACTTAAGACTACGGTTACTCACGTAGTCAAGCTAGCTAAATGTTTACCTACCGGCTCGCCGTCTCTTAGCGTCAGGAGGTGATGTTTCGGTCGGGGGACATCTAATTTTCTTTTAGCAAAATTGCGATTCAAATTTTGGGGAGTTGTTTCATTTGATGAATTATTGATGAAAAAAATGATATCGGATTATGGTACGTATTTATTAGATATTGCAATTAATATAGATTTAGTCATAATGACAAAACTTCAACTTTCAGACTATGCAAATTTATTTTATATATTTTTATTTATTTCATATGATATAATTTCAGTCATACCGTGTCTTTTAGCCAGTCTTTATGATTTAAATGCATTTTATAAAAACTACGAAGAAATGAAAGAAGAAAAATATTAAAATTTAAACATCAGTCTAGTTAAGTATGAAACATTTCAACTGCATCAATCTTGGATATATCTACATAATTTTGTTATTCAACCTTAAATTATTTTGAGAAGAAGATAAACATTTCTCTTAGAGATAAGAATTTAAGAACTTTCTAAAGGAAAAAAAAATTCAAATTTACAAAATTCTTCTAAACTATAAATTTACAAACAAGAACAGGAAAACTTCGAATCCGTTTCTCAAAGTTCCATAAAAACGTAACAGTAATTTTTATGATATTGTGAAAAAGTTTTAAGAGCGATATAACTTTATTGTCAGTATTTATAAAAGATACTGTGTGTATTAATTGTCATTTCTTTTTTTTTTTTGCGGCGATGAGCAAAATTAAAATCTAGTATCAAATTATTCGGAAGTACCAAATTTAAACGAGATTATGCTTCAATTATTAACGAAAGAAATTATTTTTAATTCATTTCATGAAAAATGCGTGATCCGATTTTCATAAGAGTACAATTTAGAAACAAGGCTCAATATACATCGCACAACATTAAATCCGCTTTTACTATCATTGAATTTAATTGCAATCAGCTTTATTTAAAACCAATATTTTATGGTTATGGGAAATTCGAGAAACGAAAATGTCGTCTGGCATGAAATAATTTTCTTATAAGAGTGATAAAAATAAAACGAATTTGAAATATAAATAAATACGATATGTATAAATTTTACATTTGAATGCATAAATTTACGAGATAGGAACCGTAATTATAATGGGTTATTTTTAATAGGATTAAATATGGTTTTGCAAATTAAAATTTGCTGAAATTAATCTTATTTTAGAATAAAATCCAGAGCAGATATGAATAATTAAATTATTCGAAATATTCCTTGCATTTCATTCTTCATTACTCCTGCATTTCCATTTAATTGATTCATTAATTCATTGCTTTGGAAATAAATATTTAATATCCATTTGTTTGAATTCAAAAAATATTCATTTTATACTCGCAAATATTGTAATTGGGTTTTTGCAATGATAAGATATCATGCAAAATAAAAAGAAGCCGGAAAGAAACAGAATAAAAATAACAAAAAGTTATAGATGATTTTAATTGTGAAAATTCTATTTTGGTAAGACAATACGTGACTCTTTGAAGTTTATTTTGTTGATGTGTTCAGGAAAACACGTGATTTTTCAAATATTTTTATTTTTTATTTTCATAAGACATAAATATAGGTTGGCATTAATTCTTAAAATCCAATAATTATTATATACATTTTTCTGTGAAACAATTTTTATAGAAATATTTAATTCGTTTTTACAGCATTAAGCAATTTATCTAAATTTATAAATTATTTATTATTAAATTATATATTAATGTTTCATATAATTATATATTAAAATTACGTATATTCAGTGTATGCACATGTATATAAATGAATGTCCAATGGCTTGTTTGTTTGAACCTTATCAATATCACACTGCAAATGGATTCAAACGAAATTTAGCACAAATTTTCTTATCTCCTTAAAGGAGTAACTGAATTATTAAAACATTTCTGTACCTTCATAAGGAGAAGTAAAATATTATTCGTAGCGGTTACATAACTCTACTATCTTCTCTTTTGATACAACAGATGGCGTTTACTTATTAATATTAAAGTATATTTCTCATGATTGTTCTTGAGAGGCATTATTAGATTGTATTCTAAGTGAGTGATGTATATTTTCATGTTTGTATTCATTTTGTCTTCTGAAATGCTAAACTACAAAAATAATTAAATAACCGTTCCTGAAACTCATCTATTATTTTCATTTACCTCATAATGAAATTATAAACAGTCTCTCCGCTCTACATTTTAAGTTATCTTATTTATTTTCCTCATAATTTCGGATAAAACATCGTAGAAATATTTTTACACCATCTTAACATTCAAAATATTACCCTTATAGTTACATTAACTTCATTGTAGTATAATTTTTCTTCGAATTTTAATCAATTTTTTAAGTTTACTTAAATAAAATTTTTATTGGATTTTTTTGTACTACGCTCAACTGTATCACTTACATACAAGTATAAGTGCTTTGCGCTTCTTACATATATAAAAAGAGAAAGAAATAGATGCAAGCGAAGCCAAAGGTACAGCGACTAGTATCTCTATAAATATTTGAACATTTGATTCATATATACTAAGACCTTTTGATTACAACTTGCTACTTTGCATGTGTCGTTTTACCATTTAAATGAATCTGCAGCTATATGATTTGATAAAAATGTACACCGAGCATATTTTATCATTACGTTTGTCGAAAAAAATTTTCAAGTTTGGTTTAGTTATATGAACGTCCCGTTTTAAAGTAACACTAGGGTTAATTTGAGAAGGACCACGTAATTTCGAACTGCGGTCAGATGATGAGGATGATACCAAAGCTCTTCACGCTTCCGCACCACGCCAGCGGGAGGACGTTTTGCCCCGACGGATTTAAGGTGCACCATACCCGCTTACATGATCGTTCTACAGTTGAATCTGGTCACGAACCTGATTGCCACGGCCTGAAAAGGTTCAAGTCCTTATTAGGTCATTTCCTCTTGAGTGAGAATTGAACTTCGGAGAGTTGTTTGTTGCAAACGCTTGTGTTTGGTTAAGCATTTTGTCTAGATATGAAGCCATTAGCTTAAAAATTGTAAGGTTCTAAACATCTGTCATGGGAAAATAAGTCCCTTCCATGATGGCGAAAAATCGATCGCTTTTATGTTATAACATCATAAACAAATAAACTGATGATTCGACAATTTGGTTTTGAAAATCAGACGCCTTTTCCAACTATCATTAAAGGGTAGTCAATGGTATATTTGCACATTATTAATTTTCTGCATGCTATTTTAGAAATTATAATTCTATGTATCGAAATTTTGAGGTAGGTATTTTATTTCCAATTTAAATGCTTGGTAGCTCAGATGTAAATCGGATAGGATAGTGGCTCTGATGGTATGCCTTATTAGTAAAGAAAATTGAACGGTTATCTGCACGAAAAGATTATTTATCTTGACTAAATGAATGATTCGAAATCTATAGCTATTATGCAGCAACTTACTTCGTTTAACACAAATTGAAATTTGATTTTGCTAAAGAATCAAAGAAGGTTTATTTTACAGTATGTTTATAAATATGGAAATTCTTCCCTGAGCCAATGAATACTTATTTTTCCGAAATAAGTTGAGACTACAAATACAAGAGGAAGTTTACTTTTTTACTCAGTAATATAGATAAATGTTGTGGAATTTCAAATGAAGGTATGTGATTACGTTCGGTATAAATTTTTTTTGAAATACTCTTGTATTTTTGAATATTTGCCTAAAAAAGACTGAAAAAATATAGTGCAAATTTTTTTAAAAATTCGAAAACGGGCTAATTTGTTTTAGCAAATATGAGGTATAAAGGAAAAATCATCTAATTTAGAGGTTTATGAAATGATTTGCTTAAAATATTGCTTAAAGTATATGGTATCTAGTTCCTGGACTTAAAAATAAGCTGTTTTTCTCGCCATTCTTTAAATACTGGCGTTCGATTGATGAATAAGAATACATTTTTGATTTTTTTCCACATTATGAAATATGTAGAAATGTACCATATAATATTTCTAAGTGAATAGATTACTTATTCTATAGTTCAGGAACTGCATATCATATTGAGAAATTATTATACCAAATTTTAACAAAAAATATGCGTTAGATTTTAATTTATAAAGTTTTTCAGTAAGGAAATTCTCTCATATTCTATATTTGTGAAAATAGAATGTAAAGAGGTAAAACACAATTAAAATGTATCTAAATTCAAATATAAAAATTAGTGTAACTTTCCAAAAAATAGATTTAAAAACAAAATTCTAACTTTTTTTTTAATGAAGAAACCTGTTGAAAAATTAAAAATATTAAATTAAAAAAAAATCAAAGTTTCGCAAAAAATTGACTTTTTAACGTAGTTGCCTATCTTAAAGAAATCAAAACAGTACGCTTCAACTATAGAAAGGTACACTTATCCCAAAATTGTAATTAAAAAAAAAGTAAAACGCGTCGAACATTGAATTACGGAAAGTACTCTTCAAATTCATTGCATGCCAGCCATCTGAGGAGGAGAATCTTCCAAAGGTGATGAGCCCAGGATTTTGAAATCAAAAATAGGTTTACTTTTTTTTTATCCGTTTTAAAATTGCATTGCCTATTTTGAGATTTAATAGTGTTGAAAATTAGTCAAATGACTTTGAATGGCACCTGATCTGGCAACCCTTCTTCAAATGTCTTCAGCAAAAATTATCATTTATTGGATACTAGAATGCAGGCCTTCATGACAGCGTATCAAATCTGGATTTCTATATTTAGCCAAATCGATCACTTATAGACAAGAACAGTCTCCATCCTTAAAAACAGCGTTTATTTCCCTAAGTGGGTCGATTCATTTCCCATCCAGGCAGCTTCATTTATTTGTAATGATATTTTATATCGGATAAGATACGCTATCCTTAACCTTAAACTGGCAACTCTGACCCACCGGAATGCACACGGAAAAATCTGAATGACCGGACAGCCGCAAAAGCAACATTGGTGGGAACTGTAGTTGAATCCTAAATACCATCACAGGCCACGGTATAACGCTTCCCTTGAGAAGTACGTCCCGTCATCGATGAAACACATTTTTCTGTACTCACCAGGGTGGCGAGAACCAACCACCATGCCAGAAGTTTTTCATCCTCAATGACGAGCTGCCCCTCCTCCTCGGGGGAGTGATAAGTTAAGCTAAATGGATCTGCAACTTAGTCATGCATCATTCCTATATTTTAATCATTTGAATATCTTAAACGCTACGGTGTACAATAAAAATTGAACTAAAGTCATCAAAATCTTTTCACAATGCGGTTCATTTTCAGTGTTTCAGTCTCTACTCGTAATTTAAACTACTCTCCGTATGTTATACCATAGCACTCAATGTTCCTGAGATGAAGGTAGATAGAATTTAAACAAGAAATAGTTTTTCATATGCTCGGCCCAAAGCGTACATGGTTTTTTTCAAAGAATGTAATAAAACATACAAAAAAGGACGAATTAGACACATAGACAAACCAGCTGGAATGATGCTTCAAAAACGTTTTCGCATACTCTCTCCCAGAGAACTCCTTGAGTAGTGAGACTTTACGAATTATTAACCCTTTGCACTCAGATGGTGCCTCTCACTTACCATTGAAGACGGTGCATCGTTTCGACGTTTTATTTACTTATTATTTTTATTTTTGATTATTAAAAATACTTGTAGAGTGATAAGAATATGAAAATTAATTTTGGAGGAGATTCAACTTAAAACAAGTACATATATATTTATTTTTCTAAGCAATAAACATCTCTTTGTATTAGGTGAATAATTAGGCATCGAATTACTTTTCCGAGTGCAAAGAGTTAACTTTTAATATGAATTTAACAATTTTTCTTTATCTATCGTATGATCGATCCAAGATGAATTTTTTGGCGATTAAATCAAGGTATGCAGTTTGAAGTTTCTGTAAATCGAATTTTTCTTTTACACGCGTATTTTGAAACTGATGGAAAACAAAATTTCACATAGAACCACACATGTAGTCACAAAATTACATACCAAATTTGAGATATTCAAATCATTACATTTTTGTGTTAAAACGTTTACCTATTTCTAAAAGTACAGATCGACAGATCTCATCATTGGTTCCAACTCAGGTATCATCCTCGTTCTCTGACCGCTGTTCAAAATTATGAGATACGTCCCAAAATAGCCCTAATGTTACTTTAAAACTTGACGTTAAAATAACTAAAGCAAGGCATTCCTTGGGAGACACTGACAAAATATCGCTTATTATTATTATTATCATTTAAAAATCTAAATGGAAGGCTATGTTTTTTTTATTTTTGTACGTATATATGGATAGGATACTTTGATATTAAATTTACAGACAGATTATAAAGAACATTATTAAATTCAAAAGTTACTCGATGCATTCAGCAATATGTATGTAATCAATAACTAAAATATCTCAATCTGACAATATTGATCTAAAAATCTATACAAGCGCTTTTGAAAGAAAAGAAAAGATCTATCTTGGAGAAAAATTTTAATCATCAATTTATATTTATCCACTTCTATACTTTAATCGAAGACGCTTAAAATGCACCATTAGCTTTTTTAATCAGCCGAAGGGCTGATAATTTACTTTATTATTGAATTATCGCCAGTCTTAAATGAATTTTAACTGAATTAAAAAATATTTGAAGAGCGCTGTCAAATAAAATTATAGATTCATAATAAAACGAGCAGGGGCGGCGAATTTCGAATTTCATCCTGTTAGTGAGCCAAAAGACCCGCTAAAAGCTTTTAATGTTTTTTCAAGGGCAAAAGGAGGGGAGAGGGGTGGTGGTGGAAAAATCCAGTTTAAAAGCTTTTAGTTTTATTTCAAAACTTCGGCCATTTTGAAAGCGAAAAATGCCAAAGCAGAAAAAGCACCGATTTTCGAATCTTGAAAGATATTTATTTGACTTTGAATAAATGGAATGCTTCCTCTCCATTCTGAAATTTAAAATGTAAGAAGCTGAACAGTATTTATTCATATATAAGTAATGAAGACAGAAATCATGTGGAAAAGAATATATTCAAGAATACCGAATTCAAAAAGTAACAAAATGCTGTATTCACTTTCATTGCAAATTACTATTTAAAAATCACCACATCCTGTTAGTGATCCACAATCGCAAGAATTTTAGGGTTACGTCAACAAATCGAGTATGCTTCGAGATGTTTTGATTTTCTATGAACAAATTTGTTCAAAATTGCATCCGAAAGTATAATAATGATTCAAAGATTACATACCAAATTTCACTTGATATGTTTGTTTAGCTTTTGAATTTTTGTGTTAGAAAGCAGTAAACGACAAGATTTAATTTGATGTTAACTATCCTGAATTAGGTTTTCCTAATAATGCCTTGGAAACTGGCTACTTTTTTTTACGTCCTCTTATACGAAGTATACTAAATCTTGTAATCATCAAATGAAAATTTGTGCTCAAGAGCTATTGAGAGACATTGAGCTTCCTATTCAAAAAATTTTAAGTGATAATTTAAAAGTTAATTAAAAGTATAAAATAAACCTATATTTTTAAAAATGCTTAAAATTTGTCTTGATTAGTGAGTCTTTTAATGAATAGTAGCAATTATTTTTAAACATTTATTATACCTTGAAATACATTGGGAAAACAGAAATTCTCATTTAACATTTGGAGTTCAAATTTTCAATTTGCTGATAATTTATCAATCGTTTATTCAAAATTACAAAAGACTGCCGATAGGAATTCAAAATTGGAAGTTGCTATCTGAAAAAAAAAAGTTTGATCTAATATGGAGACGGCCCCTTACATGAAGAGATATTTCACCATTTATAGAGAACATACTTCAGGTGATAGGCATTTTCAGATTTACTTAGAGGTAATGAAGAGAAAAGTACGACTATATATATATATATATTGGCTGATTATACCGACATTGTAGCGATTTTAACCTTACGTATTGACAAAAAGAATGGTAGACTAAATAAATCACGATAAAAAAAGTTCAATATTTTGAAGCATGTTAAAGAATTAGAAATAAAATGAGTGAAAATGTTAAGTAGTAAATTCAAAGATTAATTTTTGCTTGATCATTAGAAAGCTATGAAAGACATTCATATTGTTTATATACGGTCTTGCTATTTTGTTGTACTCCTTTATATAAAAGAAACCAGAAAGAGTGATCTTCCCAAAATTTTCTTATGTACGTTTTATTAAAGGTATTGTCACCCAGAAAAAAAATTGTGGACTTTGTGTAAGACAGAGAACGGACGTCTTGCATGGCGTTGTGATACAATAGTACTAAATACATACTAAATATCAACATTCGGAATGAATTTAACATTTTAATTGAATCTATCGTATGATCCTTGGCGAGTTTTCTGGCGATGAGTCCCTGGCATGCTGTTCATAGCATCCGAAAATTGAATTTGAGTTTTAGGCGCTTTGTTGCCATCGACTGAAATCCAAATGTGTCATACAATCGAAGTCACAGCATCAAATGCCAAAATGGATACATTTTAAGTCATTGCGTTTTGTAGTTATCACGTTTTTATGATCCTAAAAGTGCAGACCGTCAGAAGATGAACTCTTAGTCAAATTTGGTTCAAAATTCGATGGGTGTCTACACTACAATATGATAACTACAAACTGAAGGGTTTGTAGTTATTATGTTAGCTTGTGTTTGAACAGTCGGTCAGACAGACTTCCTCGTAGCATAATTTGCACAAAATTTGACAGATATCAAAAATTTGACAAAATTTGACAGACAAAATCCATTGGCGAAATTTCATCCATCTATCTTGAAATGTATTAGAATTATATTTATTAGACAGATATTAAAAAAAATATTTCGAACTCAGGGACGTCTTATTGGCGACGAGAGCGTCAAAGTCTCAAACTCGAGTTTTTGAACGATTTACATAACTTTCTCTCTATTTCGCATACAAGAAAGTTAAAAAAACGTAGCTTATTTTAAAAATTTATTTTGTAAGATTGAAAAAAAAGGCACTGTAATAAAATGAGTATCACTGAAAAATTATATTTTTCGGATTTTAAACTTATTCAAAAATGATATTTAGGCGATAATAGGTGTCGAGGTTATTGAAGATAATGGAAAATTCTAATGAATTAAAAATCTAATTAAAATTTCAAATAGCTCTTTTTCAATAAGCGTTTATTGCGTAAGCAGTAATTATAAGGCCGCCCAATTTGGCAGCTCGAAGTCTGACGATGAGGTCGGTAGAGAATTTTGAACAAAATAGCGATCAAGTGCTTATGCCAAACCTAAAACACGATCTTATTAAAACGCTTTCCAATCAAATATTCTACTTTTCTTTACCGGAGACATTTACAACGATTTTCCAATAACACAAGTTGAGCTCGGCGGTCTAATGCAGATCAATATTAATAGCATGCGACTTTAATTCGACAAGTGCTTGAGCATAAAACAAGATACATCAGATTAATTTAATTTATAACGCCGTTTCCACAGCAAATGATTTAATTAAGAGCGCGGCGAGGAACGCGGGTGTAGGAATCCTTATTAAGGAAAAGCTGAATTTTTACTTAAAGCAGAAGGAGGGGGGGGGGTTAAATGAGGATGAATAATGTATCGAAATGTTTTGCAACTCCGGAGTTCGAACTTAGTTGAACAAAAAAAAATGAAAATAAATAACCATAGATGTAGCAAGCTTTATAAAGTTTATAAGTTTCTTTTGTATAAATTCAACTTGATTTATCATTATACGCATTTTTTTTTAGCTTGGATATAAGCACGTTTCTCTTACTGTTATTATCTTTTTATTGAAAATACTATCAAATATGAAGATTGAAAATTTTTATAGGTGTAAATATTTAATTGTATCCATTCCAACCGATACTGGCTTCAAAGGTTCATTTTCCTTCGATGCAGATATTTATGCTGGTGTGCACAATGGGTTTCCAGCACTATGAAAATTCATAAAATATTCGAAGCCGTCTCAATACTATTAATGGTTTGGATGGAGTGGTCTGAAGGTTTCGAAATCCATAAAAGGCATCGGCGGCAGTGATTGTTAGATTTATTTACTAGAAATTTCTCTGTTCGAATTCTCCAGATGCAGTTAAAGAGACTTTTAATGTAGCAGATCACTCCATCCAAACTATTAATAGAACTGATACAGCTTCAGATGTTCTACCGTTTCTATTTTATTGGAAATAAGTGTACACAGCGCTAATGAATGACTTAAAAGGAAAGCAACTGGTTCAAGCAAATACTGCTGTCAAAGTTAATTGCTTGTTTAGAAATATATTTTAAATTCGCAATCCTTATATTTTAACCCTTTTCTCGCAGCATTTCAGTAGGTTCTTAAAAAAATGAAATTATTAACTGTCCCATTTGCATGAAATCATTCTGTATTCTAAATAGCAGATAATATAGTAAACATATCGTATCTTCCTGATATTAGCATAATATTGATAGTAGATAGTATATTGTACTATTATGTATATGATTCTAATAATTGCTACTTTCCCATCAGTCACAATTTTTTTTTCATTTCTTGAACTCATAACTCGTGATACTCACAAAATGGTCCTGGAATTTTTACTTTCGAATCTATCGCAATCTTGAAGAGAATATTTGACTTCAGTCACATCACAGAATAAACTGTCGTGTAATTGGATATTATATGACGCTCTTATTTGGTTTATGAAGTGGCTTGGAAGTGAGGTAAATTAAATAGACTAATCGCGAATTCATAAAAATAAATTTAATTGATATACTCACAAACCATATAATGAAAGTTGCAAAGTTTTAAAAAATATAATAAAAGAATTTCAAATATAACAAAGAATACAATAAAAGAAATAATAATTTCAAAGTTCTACCATCTTGACGATACTTTCAAGTTTTCCGCCTATCATAGGAGATATTATACGAGGAAAGATCTTCTCTGCATACGAAGGGAGTGCACAGGAAACACAGCAGCAGGAAGAACATGGTTCAGGTTTTAGTTAGTTAACATTATCAGGATTAAAATTAACGAAGATTTCTAAAATTTGAATACTAAAATGGTCTGAATCCATGAGCGATCTTTTTATCACAGTTTAATAAAATCAATTTCCGAAAGTACAATACCACTTATGACTAGAAAGTATAGAGAAGAATTTATAGAGCTTCTTTATTTTCATTCAGAAAATGTTAATAATTTTCTATCTATCTCTCATCTTTAATTTATAATAGAATATTATAAATATTAAGAGGTGTTGCAATGAATTTTTTTTAATTAACTACTGATTGATATTCCAAATATGAAAATAATTCAATTAACTGATGATTCAGTTCAGTAAATATTAAAATAGCTTACTGTCATCAAAAACATACAAATACATAAATTTCAGATTTCAAGTTCCTCAAGAAGTAAAAGGAAATTCTATTACAAATTTCTCCTTTACAAAAATGAAACATGTCAAACCATATGTAATATAGAAGAATAATTTTGATGTTAAAAATAAAACGAATTTATTCATCTATAAAAAAAGAAACAGAAAACGTGATAAAAACCAATGATCTACAGTCAATATATCTTCATTCAGGAGAATATACTATTTTATTTAATTTGGGTGAATTAAAAATAATCATATATCACAATTCGAAAAAAGAGTCGCATTAGCTGAACTATAACCACAATAATATGATAAATTCTTGAATCACTGGCATATGCTCCATTAGAACACTTTTGAAATCTACTTTAATTTAAAGTTTTCATTTAGTGGAAGACTTCTAACGAAACCTATATATAGTAAGAGAAATGAATTTATTTCCTCTTTTGATATGGCAAGATTATTTTTACATTACTCTGCTTTTAAGGAAGACAAAAGGAAGATACGTTTAATAGAAAAAATTTGAATGAAAGAATGAGGTATATGATTTTTTCGAATATCTTGCAGCTTAATGCATATACAGTTTTATGCATGAAGTGGTTTTTTTTTTAAATAAGGAAGTGAATATAAAACGATAAAATATTGAAAATTCTTATTAATTAATTTTAATATTCTTATAATTTAATTTTTTATGATAACTTAAAATATTAATGAACTAAAGGACGAAGTCTTTAGTAATTGAACACTGAAGAATCTGAATTCAAAACATAGCGTTACAAGTCTGTAAATGTTGTTTCTTTGCGCAATTAGTCTCATAAAAAGGAAAGAGCATTTACAGATATTTTAATGGTTGCTGAATGGATCCCCAGATTTATATTCGCCAACTTGACAACAGTTTTTGATTGACAATAACGACCATCTAGAGATTGATAATGAATGTAGCCGTTTTATCGACAAAAACTTTCTGAGAAATATGGGAATAAAGATGATATTTCTATTACAAGTCAAGAGTCACAAATCCTTTGAGAAAATTCAACACCCTGTGGAAAACCCTATATAAACATATAGTTTAAAACGAGTAAATCAAGTCAACTCTCTCTTTGAAGTGTTCATCCAGGAGCGAGCTCTCTAGCTGCATTTTAATTGCTATTTTCTTTCTGCTTGCATTATGAATTTCTACACCAACAGACAGAATTGTCTGTTTTCTGTATCGTAAGTTTCTTTCTTTTCTATTTTATATTGTGTGATCCCAGTATGTGGTATAGTAGTGGTAGCAATGTAGAAACGCTATTCTTTGAGTGAGCCTTTGATGTGTTTTTTTGAGTTTCGTATTTTTTAGTAGAATAAAATGTTACTTGCTATCCTTCAATGTGTTGGTCTTTTTTTGCCCTGCTTCCACTGTACGATTTCCATAGCTATAGTCTTCAACAACAGTATATTTTAATGGTATAATTTTGACAAAAAAAAAATACTTTGAAATTTCCTACTAAACAATTTGTGTATAAAAAATATTTACTTGACGCGTTTGTTTTCGGATATCGCCAACAAGCGAATTGGTGGTGATATAGACACATAGCTCTACTTATTGTGAATGAAAGATGTTTCGATTATACTAGTTGAAGCTCAAAAGGTATAAAGTTAAGGTTTGATTATTCAATCCAAATTTCATATGAAGAGAAAACTATCAAAAATATAGAGTGCATAGCACACTCAAAGTTATTTTTGGATCTTCATGGTCTTAGAGAAAGAATAAGTTGATACGAATCCAAATTTCGGTTTCACCTTTCTTTAAAGAACTCTGAAAAATTATTTCTAAATATGAGCTGATTAGAAAGGATATGGTGTAATGCCCAGGAAGTACTTCTGGCAGAACCAGAAATATATGAATATTGATTGTGATAGCAAATAATAATTGATTGATTTGGTAATTGGAACAGAAAAATGAATGTTTTTCAGACCTCCTCTTTGTCTCTTTATTTCAGTTGCCTGGCAACCCGCCATGCAGTTAATTAATTGCGAAATGACACTCCAAAACTCGTTGTTATCGTCAGCTATCTAATATTATTCAATAGTTTTGCTCGGTGATGCAAGCGCTAATCACATTATTTTCTAACTAAAAGAAATTTTTCATCCCTCTTTTTTAACTGCAGTAAGTTCATCGAATTAAATCTATATTAATAGATTATATTCGTCAAATTAATAAATATTTAATAGCAATGTGGATCGAGTCATAAAAATAGCTTACATAAAAAAAGGGGATTAAATGACAGAAGAGATATCTCTATATCTAAGACATCCGACAAACAGAAATAAATTGTTAATAAGTATTATTTTTCACTGTAACTCATCACGAAATAGTATATTAAATAAGGTTAGATTTTGATTAGTAATTTTTTCCCAGCAGACATGTTCAATTTTTTTTACTCATTAATAATTGAAAGTTTATGAAATCATTCAATAACATAATAAGATTCGTTTGATTTAATAATTTCAATGATTCTTCTAGTAAAAGGCTTGAAAAATCGAAACCAATACATAAAAATGAGACTTTTATAGATATACTAATATTACTACATTCCGTTCATGTTTTGAGATTGTATGCATTGAGTTCAGGTACTTGACCAGTTTTCTAATAGAAACTCATTAAAGATGAGAGCATATATTTTCTTGGAGCCCAGAACGGCAGAGCGAATAAAAACTAACATTTTTTTAACTAATTTACTGTGAATCTACCACATTTCTTCTTGGACTTCCACATTTATCTTTCAATTTGGACGAAGCCTTTCCCATACGGTCCAAAGTAGTCACAGTTTTAAAAATTCTGTGTGAATTTTTAGAAATGGAGCACTTATGATTCTCAATCAATCAAATGATGTAGACGAATAGAGACAAAATAACAAACTGGCCAGAATTCGAGAAACAACTATAAAATACGACGAAAGGTAAGCCAAATAATAAATTTTCTTAAATTAAAATTGATATTTTCCAACCACTTTTGAAAGTTTAGAAAGCTTTGCTTGAAACTCAAACTAAAAACAAAGCGAAACAAGCTTAAACCTCGAAACTTTTCTGACAGAAGTGGAAATCTCCGGTAAGTGATAAACCATCTGTTCCCTGATGCATGTTTTATCAGTGTAATATTTACACGCCAGTAGTTGCAATCTGAAGGGGTTTCATCCAGAAATGGATGCTACTTTGGCGATGTTTCGTACTTAGTTAAAAATGTGTCATTATGAGTAGTTTTGACAAATGTTCACGATTTCCAAGTTACGTTTCTATAAATTTCGCAAAACTCAAAAATGTGGGCTAGTTAGTTTAATAGTTAATAATTAAAAACATTATACACATATTATTAATTATTTAAAAAATGTATCAATATAAAAATCTGATTCATAAAATATCAAGGTTAGTTTTTGCTGCATTCTTTAGATATAGTATAGTTGAATTTTTAAAAAAATCACGTAATTATGACTATATATATTTATATATCTTAATATAAATCTTATCTTTTTTTTTATCTCATTACAAATTTCGAAATTTTGTCATCAAACAAGACACAGAAAATATGCACATAAAAGTGATTCTATTTCTTGATTCAAACAATTCTTATATTTTTGATTGTCAAAAAATTAATGCAAATATACAAATTTTGAAATTAACCTGCTTTGATATGATTATTACCCGCATTTGGGAAATGAAAATATATAATTGTAATTTTAAGGGAAATGTATGGAATTATTTTATGAAGAACAGGACTCGTTTTGCTGATTAATCATTTCATTTATTTGTCTAAGCGATTACATTTAACTCAAAGAAATTTTTATACACATATAAAATAATTCCCTGTTTGGAGCCATCTCTGAAACTAAAATTAATTTACAGAATGAATCTAAATTTTGTGAACAGGCTATATAACACGTGGCAAGATAAACTCGACAAAAAAACCCATTAAATGCCTTCGATAAGATCTATAATATGTGATTTTCGTTTCAAAGTATCACTAGAGCTATTCTGCGATTGGCTTCTTTGCATTGAATATTAATAAAAGCAATAAAAAGGAATATATTTACACATTTTTGGCATGCAGTTTTGCCTATTCATTAAAGTATCTCTTATTATTGAGCAATAGAACCCGATCAAAAGGATCGAAATTTTTCAATATCCCTGAACAACGTGCACCATTTTCAAAATGCTTACGTTACCCTGTCTACAAGGTATTGCATTCTATGCATGATATCCTCTATTGCTGCTCTTAAACTGTCGAGACATAGTCTGCTGTTGTATGCATCGTCTGTATTTTTCTTTTTCTATTGGCTCTAATTCTTCGTGATTCATTTTCATCGAATTATTTATCTTACTCTAAATTCTATAGCAGACATTGGACCATTGTGTATATTAAGAGGCTTCTAAATTTCTTCTAAATAAAACAAAAGTCTCCGCATCATTGTACTTTCTATTATAAAGCTTTACGAGTAAGCCACGATCAGATAATCTGGGATGCCTAAAAAGCGCAAATCAACAATCAAAGAACTGCTGACTGAAAATGCTAGCTCTCCTCTTCGCAGACGGAATGAGTGGCATCATTGTCACGCACGCGTAGGAAACTTGCATTATCTCTCAAAATTTTGCAATAGACCCCTGACAGAAGTGCTAATTTTTTTTCAGTCAATGTTTTCAAAAATTCAAAATAAATATCAAATAATTAGAAAATCAGTTGGGGAAAAAAACCCAGGGAAATTGGTCCCACAGTAACATATAAGAATATAAATTTTGTATGTTTTTTTTTAATGATTTACTGCTGCATATATTATGTTGGAATCTAATCTTTTGAAATTTAAAATAAATTCCAAAAGGTTAGAAAATCAATAGGGGAAAAATCTAGTGAGATTGATCTCTCTGCAACATGTTTTGTATGCATCTTAATTTCAATCAATCGAAAAGAAAATTTGGCATCGAATTATGACTTTAGCACTAATGTCACATATCAAATTTTATTTAAATATGGTATTCCGTTTTAGACCCATTACGTTTACATGCATGCGAATGCACAGGCCAATAGACAGTGAACTATTTGACAGAATTTAGTTCAGAATTAAAACAAATCTACACTTTGAAAATGCCAAAACTGTACCAAGAATTCCATTTATATAAATCATTGTGTTTTTAAGTTATTGCCTTTACATGGACATGAAAATACAAACCAACAGACGGTCATCTCTGCACGCCTTCAAAATTTGATGTGATCTACATTTCAGATTCTAAAAACATGCATGAAAGTTACCCATCTGGGTTTCGGGTTTGTAATTGAATAGACAGAATAACTGTATATGAATAAATTTGGTTTTAAATTTAAAAGAAATTTATAAATTTCATGAAAAGGCGACAAACCACATTTCATCCATCATATCTAAAACGTTTTGTTGAGATGATTGTGCTTACAGGCATGCAGAGCGACAAAACTACGAAAATATGTTTTTCGATTTCAGAGAGGTTTGAAATATGAAGATTCGTCAAAGTCTCGAGGTCAATTTTTTTTACTGTTTACAATACTTTGTTTTTGCATACATCGCATAAAGTAAGTATAAAATAAAATTGGAGTAAGTAAAAATAAAATAATT
>JAPMOR010007588.1:2185-25963 GCA_026543865.1 Argiope aurantia | reverse complement strand
TTTCTCAGTAGTAAATTTATTTCTTACTAATGAATAGAATAAAAATTATTTTAATGGTCAGGTAAAAATTAATTTGGCATTTATCAGTAGTAAATTTATTTCTTACTAATGAATAGAATAAAAGTCGTTTTAATAGGCAGGTAAAAATAAATCTGGCATTTATCAGTAGTAAATTTACTTCTTACTAATGAATAGAATAAAAATCGTTTTCATAGGCAGGTAAAAATAAATCTGGCATTTATCAGTAGTAAATTTATTTCTTACTAATGAATAGAATAAAAATTGTTTTAATGATCAGGTAAAAATAAATCTGGCATTTTTCAGTTATGTATTTATTTCTTATTATTGTATTATATTATTATTTTTAAATAGATTTAACATGCATTATTTATTTACAAAAGACGAAATTAAACTTTAAGTAAAAAAAAATCTCTTCAATTATTTTTTTTAACGAATTGCGCGTAAAAAAGTAAGCACTCACCCTTCGCTTTCTTGTGACCCAGACTCGACACTCTCATAGAGCGTGTGCTGTAGTACTGGGTGCCAACACTCCCTTGGGAGAGAAACAGACCTTTCAGATCCTGGTTCTGAACTCAAGCTGGGCATTCGCCGAATCGGTTCGGCCCCTTCGCTGGCACTGGTCAGTGTCCGCTGCAGGCTTCGATGCTGAGGGGTAGTGCCCGCACTAAGGGATCGGAAGGCAGGAGTATGAGCCGACCCCAGAGTGGACGAAGAAGATGACAATTGTCTCCTCCTTTCCATCCTTCTTTTGAAGGAGGCCTCTGTCTCCCGATTACGTCGTTTCATTCGAACACTGTATGATCTCACCGGGAACATATCTGCTTTATTGTATACCCCCGTTTAAATCTAATTTATAGAGGAATTTAGAATGCTTTTGTCTTTTTCAATTTAGTTTTTTTTCTAAATTATCCCGGTTTGGATTTTCCACACTAATAAATCTTGGAAGATACATTTAAACGTTCATATACAAAAAATACAAGAGGGTCATTACAATTTAGTTTTTTTAATTCATTTTGAGCATACCTTACTTCACACAAAAATTATTGTTGAAATCTAAATTGTTATAGCAGTTATTAGATTTAATTTTAATTGATGAATTTTATTTCAAGAATTGAATAAGGTAAATAATAAATAATTCCTAGAAAGGGAATTTCAATCCAATTGATTTTGATGATGAAATAACTAAATTTGCATAAAATATTGGAAAAATTTTGGGAAAATTCTAATAAGTTATAAAAACTGAATAACAAGAATAATAAATAATTTTAATACATTTTTTGAAATAAATAATTTAATAAATCGACATTGATTTGAATATTGATATAATTTCTACTTACTTTCTTCTAATCATAAATGGCATAACAAAAAAAAAATTACGATTATTAAAAAAATTACGATTTATATACGATTATTTAAAAGATTTCAAATACACATTTTTCTTTAAATAAAAATTTCTAAAAAGACATCGATACTATACGAATAAATACGTGAGGGAATAAACAACGTTAATATCTATTTTTTACATTAAAGTGAAATTTACAAGTTGCTGGAAATCAATGGAATAAATATTGCATTCCTGCAGCAAAAAACAGAAGTTAATTCATCCGCGCGCACTAAAACATCGCCCACAATCATGATAGAATAATATCTGCTTGCACGTCCGCCACAAATAATTCCACCAAAATTTCAAAACTCCATGATTTGTCTTTAAAACATTAGAATGCATTCGAAAATTATCAGTCCGGCATGAAAACAACTCATATGCAGCAGCATATTGAACACCAAATAGCGAATAAAAATTCAGTGAATTTTCACTCCAAGATGGATTAATTTTTACTGCCTGGAATCGACAAAAAAATAAAGAATTCCTTCTTCGAACAAAGAAAGCGACTGAACAAGCGAGCGTCAAGCGCGCCAACTGTTGCGCCGGGTCGCGAGCGAATCACTGAAGCGTTGGTGACGTAAGCAGAAGCGCGGGCCCGTCTAATGAGAGGGAGGCTTCCTCCCCGTAGCTAATGAGATCCTCTCGGTCGCTGTCTTATTTTGTTTTTAGAGTGTGATTCGATCCCGTAAACAGAAAACGAACCTGCTTTTCTGACATCTGTAAACCCTCGGGATGCGGGACCCAAGATTTTTAATGGGATTTTAGAACGCGAATTATTCTGTCGGAAGTTGGTTGGCAAAATGTTTAATTATTGATTTCACGTGCTGACTCGAGTCTCGGGTTTATTTCTGTTCATTAAGAGTGTGGTTTCGGTTTTCTTATAAAGAAATTATCGGTGAAATATACCCCTCAAAAAGAAGACATTTTCGGAAATGCGGTGTTTAATGACAAGAAAATAGTGTTTCTGAATATATTTGTTCGAAACTTTGGAAATATTTGTTTGACGTTCAGATTAGTTTAGATTTTGATTTATACAATTATTTGATGTTGCTGAAACTAAGTATAGTGCTGAAAAATGTAAGAATAATTTTTGAAATCTGCGAATAAATCAGATTCGAATTTGAATGCAAAATACATACTTATTGTTTCTCCTACTGACTCATGATCCTGGCATAATTTTATTTATTAAAGAAGCGTGCTTTCTATTTCCATGCAAGATCATTATCAAAAATATTAGGCACTTGCATGCATTTTGATCATTTTTTCACAATAAAAAGGCATTTGTCGAGAAAAATGGGTACAATATATATCAATCAAAATATTTTCCACCATTTTCTACAGCTTTTCCCCATTTTCGTCCAATAAGTCTTGCAAATATTTGTCTTCGAATTTTTGTGGCCCTCCAGGCCGTTCTTTGTCACTGGCATCGAAATGACCACTCTTAAGTCGTTGAAATCAAAACCGACAATTGGAATACGACGGAGCAGCATCGCCATAAGTTTCTAAAAGCGTCCGATGGACTTCGGCAACAGATTTCTTCAAATCAAACAAAAAAAAAAAAGCAATGAATGTCGAAAATGCAATTTGGTGCCTTCCATGATTGGGGTCTTTATTAATTGAATTACTCAATAATACTGAATGGAAAACTTTCAAAATAATGACAATAAAGTAATAGTAAATTGGTAAAATCCAAACCATTGCCGTTTATACAGATACTTTGCATGTTTATCAATAGATGTCGCTTATTAAAATACATGCAAGCACATAATATATTCACAAAAGGAGATACATTTTCAGAGATACACTTTTTTTTAAGTTTAAAAAAACAATACAATGAATATACTTGTTCGAAACTCCTAAAGAAATACTGGAGAAGAAATAGCTTGGCTTAATCTGTGGTTTCATTCATGTAGGTTTCAGAATAAGAATATGACTCAATTTCATGCTAATTCTTAAAATTCATTAAAAGTTCAAAATAAATTAAACGGGAATCTTAGTACAAAATGCTTAATTGCTAATTCCACCAACAATACATTTATTGAAAGCGTGATTTCTGCTTTTGTATAAGAACATTTTCGGCAAGATATTGAAGTGAAGACCATTGTCAAAAACATGCATTCTAATTTTAATAAAACCATATTCTGAATTACTCATTCGAAGCATAATATTTTATTGAACAAAACTAAGTCACCTGATCAAAGACAAACGATTTGTTTGGTGTCAAATTCAAATGTATTTCTGCATTGTAACAATAATTCATGAAAGTCTTCAAATAAATGAAACTACATATTTTTACAGAGATAGGAAATCTAAATATTTTAAAGTGTTCTGTTCGTTATGGAAAAAAAGCAACGGCTTTTCCTATGTATCTAAAAGAAAAACTACCACAGCAATGTCCAGTTTTTAGGAAAAAAATAAATTGTATTTATGAATTCCATTTCTCAAAAATAAATAAATATGCGAAAAATAACAGATGCTAGAATAAAAACCAGGAAAGAAAAGTTCAACTCATTAGAAAATTCCATCGATGAATTGCTTCGAAATCGATTCAACATTTTTATTTTGGAAAAAAAAAATAAAAAAATAAAAAAACTTAATTTTACGTAGTTAACCGAATTGTGACGAAAATTTAAAAAGCAAACATTTTCAAGATTCTAGGTTGAATTCTTGATCATTCTGTATCCTATTTATACATTTATAGTACTTCACCACATTTGCTAAATGCATTTCATTTGTTAATTATAAATTTAATATTATAAATAGATTTATTTATTGTTTTTGCTTTTATTAATAAACTAGCCGCCTTTGGCGACCAGCCGGTTCGCCAGTATTAATACTCACTAAAATGCTCAATTGTTAAATAGTTCTCATAATAGGCTTTTCAGCAAAATATTTTTAAGTTTTAAATTTTGATAATTATATTATTCACTTATACTATCATGTAAAACTTAAGCCGTTCTGTTCATTGTACTACGCGCCTCTCTCGAATTTTCTATAATGCCCGTAAAAATTCAATTTTAAATTAAAGTGGAAATAATGGAACTATAATTAATATAAAGATTTTTTTTAGTGAATCCCAGCAAGTTTTTTTTTTTTAAATATGAGACCTGAAAGTGGAGTCGTTCGGCAATAAAGTCGTATGTGCACTACAGAATAATTTTTATAATTTATATCTCAAAGAACTATTTAACAAAAATGGCATGGATTCAATGAAAAATTCAGTTTTTAGAGCCATTTTTAAAAGAATATAAAAGCAGTCAATAATATTTTTTTTTCGGTTTATAAATATATTTTAAAAAGTTATGATGTTCAAATTTTAAGCAGCCCTTTGGTCCTAAGGAATCATATTCTGCAAAATATTCTTGACTCTCCATCTTTTAAATAAAAAAATAAACGTTTCTATTTTCTGCATTCAAATCTGACCGATTTATTAAGTATTGAATATTACAATAGTAGAAGAATCAACATTTTCTTAATCTAGGCCAATCACTCTTGAGAAACTCTGGGAGATGATTAGGGACTTTAGAATAGTGATGTTGAAATTTTCATAAGTCAATCAGCTTTAGTGATTGATTTATTTGATTTTAGTGCAACTCCTTTTATTTAAAATATTAGCGTCTTAAGAATATTTTGTAAAATATGACTCACAGGGCACAGTATATATGCAAAAAATTTAAAATTCGTAATTCATCAGCATTTATTGACTCAAATTATATAAAATATAATTATTTATTTCAATTTATACCATTTGTTAATAGATGTATGTCTGTTACTAAAGGTTTACAAATTAGCTGTTAGGCTCCAATTAGAGTAGATATCTTGTACATATTAAACCATATTTGCCTTCAATAAAAAGTTTAATTGAATTAGTAATTAATATAGGTATTGTGAAAGTTCATAGAAAACGTTCCCTTACATTTACTTTTGAAAAAATATCATGTTTATTTAATTTCATACGGACACATGCTGAAAATAACATTTTTATATGTTTAACTTGGAAGATAGTAAACTTATTTTTTAAATTTCATCTTTTGTCAATATGACGGCAAACGATAATAAAAGTTAATTTTTTCCCATTAACGTGCAACGTGATCGTGCAGTTTAAATTTTATTTTTATTTTGTACTAACCGCGTTTGGCGACCAGCCTGTTCGACAGTATTACCGCTCGCTACAATTTTCAATTAAATATTTTAAGTAACTGGTCTCTTAATAGATTCTCAAACAAAACAATTTTAATCTTCAAATTTTGATAGTCATACCAAACTTATACTGTTGTTTAGATCGTTTCGTTCAATTTACTCTATATATTTTGCTAATTTGTTGACATTTCCGGTAAAACGGCAACTTTAATTTAAAATGGAAATGATGAAATTGCAATTAATATAAAGATATTTTTTAATAAAACCAAGCATTTTATTTTATTTATCATCTTTATTGCTATTTATTTATTACTATTATTATTGAATATGAGTAATGCAGACAGAATATCTCGGTATTTAAGTCCTATGTGAACTACAAAATATTTTTGATAATTTATGTAATATCTCAAAGAATAATTCAACAAAAATTTCTCAGATTTAGCATAAAATTCAGTTTTTAGTTTTGCTTTCAAAAGGATTGAAATGAAATCAATAATAATATTTTGTTCCGACCTATAAATATATTTCAAAAATTATGAAGTCAAAATTTAATGCAGTAAGGTATCATATTCTGAGAAATATTCTGGACACACCAAATTTTAAATAAATGAATGAATGTTTCTATTTTCCACGATCAACTAAGACTTATTTATGAAGATTTGAATGTTAAAAATTTAGAAAAACTCAACATTTTCATAATCTTAGGCCAATTAATCTTGAGAAACCTGCGCGCTGATTGGCGTATTTTCTTTGAAACGATCGATGGAAAATCTAAAATTATCCTTTTTTTTTATTGAATAGTGATATTCAAATTTTCATAAATCAGTCAGTTTAAGTGATTGATTTAGCTGATTGGAAATTAATTCTTTTTATTTAAAATATTAGTGTTTCAAGAACATTTTGTTATTCGTGATTTCCACAGCAGAAGCTTTATGTAAAATCAAAAATTCGTTATTTATTAGAGCATTTATTGAATTAAGTAAAATATAATCATTTTCTTTTTAAACCATTTTAGTATATCTGTTGTGTTCGTGCGTCAACAAAAATAGAATGCAGACAAACTTATTATGAAACTAAATCTTATTACATTGTAGATAATATTATCAAATTTGCATCAACTTATTTTCATTCAAAATTCCAGCATCGTTTTTAAACAACAAATTAAAAGTTCCAAAAATATCACTGTTTTAATCTGAATTTCACAACTATTTACAAAATAAAATTCATAATTATTGAAATAATCGTTTGCTACTTTTAAATAAAATATTTACGATTTCTGTCGCAACAGATCTCTGTCTTACTAAAGGTTTACAAATTAGCTGTGTGGCCCTGATTTGAATGGATATTCTGTTCATATTAAACAAAACTTGCCTTAAAATATAACTGATTTATTGGATTAATAATATAGAGAATGTAAAAGATCATAAAAGAATTTTTCTTGAATTTATTTTTTAGAAAAAATAATATTTCATATTTGTTTCATTTCCTACAGACACGTGACGAAAATTATATTTTTGCAGATTTTATTTCAATGTGATGGCAACACTTTGAAAAAAGCTATTTTTTTTCCATGAATGCGAAACGTTTATTTTTATTTTGTACGAAAGAAATTGTTGAAAAATATAGTTAAAATATTTATTTAAAAATTCATTAAAAACAGAAATTTAATTTTAAGGTTAAAACATTGGTAGCATTTAAAAGATAAATTTTTGATCTTTAACTTGATGTAAAAATCTTTTTGTGCGGTAATATTTTCGGAAATTATAGCAGAAACACGCCAAAATTTCGCTTCATTTTTAAATAAATTAAATTCTAATTAAAAATTCGAAAAAATAACCCCCAGGTGCACATTTCCGGCCTCCAAGATATACACGTGCCAAATTTGGTAGCTGTAGGTTGAATGGTCTGGCCTGTAAGGCGCCAACACACACACACACACATACACACACACATTGAGCTTTATTATAAGTATAGATTTATTTAAGTTATGACAAATAAATTTATTATAAATAATATTTATAATAAATGCATATTATATGTAAATTTAAATTTTATTTGTACTATATTTGCTAAATAAATTTTATACTTACATATAATAAATATAAATTCTCTTGAAATTGGACTGCATTTCATATTACTTCAATTTGTTTATGGTGAAGTTTTTGTGTTTGGTTTTAATTATTCTTACCCGTTCTTTTAAATAAGTATTCAATTTTTATTATATATACTCGCTCTCTCATAATTATCTTCAACAGATTTTTTTTATTTAATTCTTTTTTTTTATTTTGGCTCCAAATAATTAAAATAAAAGCATTACCAAGAAAAGTAATGCAATGTCGGCTTTTAAAGAAAAAAAATTTTTGTTGGTGGGTAATTAGAGTTAGTTAAGAATTTTCATAGTATTGTGAAGGAAACATATAGTGTATTTTAGAAATCTTATTGATTCAACTGGCAGCAAAATTTGATACAGAACTGAAAGTTTGAAAGCAAAACCAATTTTATTATTTTATTTATTTATTTGCCACTTATAATTTATTTATTTGTTTGCCATTTATTAAATGTTTAATTTGATTTATTTTTATATTGTTTTCATATTAAAACGAACAAAAAATCTAATAACCAAATAACCATTTTGTGGATTTAATTTAAAAGTAAATATACATCTATGATTTTTTTAAAATTTATATTGAAGTCCTCACTTCAAACCTGTTGCGTTTTTTAATAATCGTATTTATATGCACGAGAGTGAATAGATTGACAGGCAATCAATTCATCGACCGGAAGTTTGACGCCTTTATAATTCCAATAGCAAATATATATGAAAAGATACCTTTTATTTACCTTTTTTTTTCAGTTACTTTACAATCGGAATTCTCTCACACGAATTTCATATAAAATTTAACAGAATTTTAAAATTTGGTTGGAGACCCATTTTATACATTTAGCTCGTATTATTTTATTTTTTACATTTATATTATAGTGTTTTCAAACAGACCAACAGAAGATTTATAGGTTTGGAATAGTATTTCCAAATTCGCAGAATCTAAAACGTTTATGTGCATAACAATTTCTGAATTGCATTTTTTGATGATTATTTTGTTCTAATAAGATACAACACAAATACTAACTATCATTGAACGTACAAAAGTTTAAAGATACTAATTATCATATATTTTATCTGTTATGTCATAAAAAAAGTTAAAACATTTTTTTTAAAAATGAGTCAATCATTGTATTTAATCAACCAAACCTTAATTAATAAATGACCAATCCTGCCATATTGATTATTTTGATTCTCTTGAAATTATGCAAATCTTATGAACCAACAATAGTATAATAATAAAAAAAATCTTAATGCACGTTTTTCGGAAAACTTTCTGAACAACGTTCGAAGATATAGATTTAAATGTAGATTCATTAGATAAATCAGATGAAAATATAAATGAAAAATATTTCATCTTTTCATGTGACATACAAGCAGGAAGAGTGAAATTGACATAATTCTATTTTTGTTGAAGTAAAAAAAAGTTTTGGCAATTTTTTTGTTTGCAAAGAATGTAATTGAACAAAAGAAAATCGTCTGATTTGAATCTTATAAGTCTTATTTGAATCTTAGTATACAAAAACAGAAGAAACTGTATCCTTATTTATTTCATTTACCTTTACAATTTTGTAATTAAAAAAAATACGCGAAAACAATTCAGGTATAAAACTTGTCTTTACAGCTTTGAGTTTTCGCTTCGAAATAAGGAAAATAAATTTCCTTTACATATTATCCTTAAACATCATATGAATAGAGCATTTAAGGGAAGAGGGGGGAATACAATTTGCAGAATTCAAATTAATCGATTTACATTATAGCAAATAAATTATTTAAATTCTACAACGATTTCCTACTTTTAAGTATATTAATTCTAGACAATATTTGCTTACAATAATTTCTTTAATTATATGTAATGACGGTTTTTTCGGCTTTAAATATCATAAATCTTTTACATTAGATTAAACACAGCATTAACAACTAAAAACTGAAATACCTCAAAAAGAAATAATAGCAGAGAAAGTGAAAATTATAATAATATTTTTAATCCGATTCTCCACATGTAAAAATGTTTGTAAATGGCATGTGGAATTCAAATTTATGCATCAAAACATCCAATCACATGCTATTGCTAATGATTAACTTCAGAATAGGATTTTCACTTTCTATTCTATTTCATAATACGGACACATTTTTCATTCACAATTAATTGATTCAATTGAATTCGTGTATATTATTTGTATCCAATAGCAAGATGAAATGATTTTTTTAATAAAAAAATGCATTCATTAAATCATTTAACAGCCTAAATTGTCAATAATCTGTGCGAACATGATGGTCGCCAAAAGTGGCTAGTATCTATTTAATATATCTTACATGATTAAATATTCTATATTAAGCAAATCATTGATTAAATTTCATGAAAGATGCAATTCAGGTAAAATTATTAGGAAAATAAAGTTTCTATACAAAAATCCAAAGTCATTCTGATCTTTTTGGTATATTATTATTAAACATTCATTCTAAAATTCAAATTACAACTGATGAAACCAAATGATTTTTACTTTTTCTGCGTTTGAAGTATGCGTTAATCTAAATTTTTAGTACGAGTTTTTATTAAATGTGATGGAAACATATTGATAAAAGGTAATTTTCTAATGCTCGCATAACGTACTCATGCGTACGCATGATGACATTTTATTTTGATTTTATATTTCGTAGAATTAAATAAATCATCTTCAAACAGAATGCATGTAAGAAACTCCAAAATTTTTGTTAAATGTCGTTTAAAGTCATTTGTTTAGTAAAAGTAATTTCAAACGAGTCATTTTAAAGGCGAGTAAATTTTCTATAAAAAAATGCATAATATTTTTCTTAAGCAACCCTATTTCCTTATGTGACCAGTTGTTCAAGGAGAGGAAATAAGAGATTAGTTACAAAAGATTATAGTCTTATATTTATTTCCCATTTGATATTTTTTACAACTTCAAAGTATCACATAATAAAATATCTCGTCCTCATAATTATATTGTCTGATATATTATCCACCATAACGTCATTGAAACACAAGTTCAGCGGTATTATATATTCTTCCATGGTTACAGAGAGCGTGTTTAGTTTTAGTTTAGTTTAGTTATATTAACGTCCCGTTTGAAGCAACACGAGGGCTATTGGGGACGGACCTCGTAATTTTGAACCGCGGTCAGATGACGAGGACGACACCTAAGCTGGCACCCCTCTCTCCACACCACACCAGTGGGAGGACGTTTGGTCAGGACGGATTTAACGTGCAACAGACCCCCTCACACGACGGTTCTTCGGTGGAATCGGGTCTCGAACCTGAAACCCACCGGTTCCAAAGCCGAGACCTTACCACCAGGCCACCGCGGCCTTAAACAGAGAGCGTGATGCGTCAAATACCAAGAGAGAATCGATCACAGGAAGAATTTTTCGTCTTTAGAAAGAAACAAAAAATACACTTGGATGAAAAGAAATGGAAGTATTTCTGAACTCTGTAACTGGCACTGACCAGGTGACTAAATCTGGGCAACTCTGCATTGGATCGGAATGATTTGAGACACACGATCCGTTCTAGCACTCTTACCTGCAACCGCAAATGCGATTCTCCATGCCCTCACATCTTATGGGAAAATCACCCTAGAGTAGAGTTAGCTGCCAACCGAATTTGCCTCTCTTAATAAAATGATCTTCTGAATAGCTCCTTTAAATGATATTGTTACGAATCTGTAATATTGCTTTATTTGCAATATTAGTCCTATCGCGAAGAAAACAGATTTACGGATATATTTGATGGATGCTTGATCAGTGATTCCGACCTTGGTAATTAATTTGGGGAGAGAAAAAAAAGGAATCTTTTGAAAAGTTAGAAGATTATGCGATGTTCCTTTTAAGAGCCGAAGCTCATAAACACTTCAACACAATAACATACAATTTTTGGTGTTTAGGGGTTATAAAAAGTGAAGTATTCGCAATTCTGTCTTTCGATTGTTGATTAAAGAATAAACAGTAGCTACATCCTAAGCGCTGTTATGTTGTTTCATAATGATTTGTGATTATGTTGATGATTTTCGCATGCCTTCTATTTTCGTACATGCTTCCATTGTTCTAGTTTTTTCCCCCTTGTGTAATAAAATCTCACTAATCCTTATAGAACTTGCGCAACTTCTTGCACCACACATGCTCTGGACAGATTTCTACAACAATATTCTGCAGAAATGTATGTTTTCTATACGCATTTCTATACGGTGCTTTCCAAATCAATTCATAATTCAGTCTGATTAATTAGTGTCTTCCTAAAAATGAACAGCTAACTTAAATTTTACTAAGAATAAAATATGTTGCTTGATTCATAATTCTTGAGATTGGAATATCGTACTCCAAAGGAACGTAACTCTAGAACCATACCCCAACATTTACTATGTATCATAGAACATTTTACCCCAATGAAAATCTCGGTGTTCATTAGAGAAACAGAACTTAAATTTAAGGTGAAAACTATTGTTTAGCGGATAAGGAGATTTATTTAGTTTTATGGGTTTATTTTATAATAATAAAATATTACAGATATAATTTTTACATAGGGTAAGCAAGATTTAAGCAAATCTTAAAGGTTTAAATAGCTATAATTCTATGACGATAAAATTTCAAATTACTAACATATTATGGAAGTAAAATTTAATTAGTGGTGTGAAATTCAACTTATTTGGCTAAAGAACTGCACGAGGACAAATTTTGTGATGATGAAACAATATTTAGAATAAACGGATTTTAATTGTCCGTATATAAAATGTAAAGGGCAATGAACTGAGCTTCCAAATGATTTGAATATTAAATTTTAAAGAAATTTCACGTTTCAGACCACTTTAGATTTAAAAAAAAAGCATATTTGATATTATACTAGCCCGTGCGCGAATATAATTTTAAATATGGGGAACGAGTTAGAAAGTAGAAATTTTTTGTGTATCTTCACATCAAAAATCACTAATTTGAATCAAATTTTGGAAGGAACCCATCTAAAAAAATCTGTCTATCTGACCACTCATAACCATGTCAGCATGATAAATGGAAATGCTAAAATGTCTAAGGATTAATTCTGAAATTTTATACTGACTTAATCGGGCATACAGTACTGTGCAAATTAATTGGGACAAGTACATTTTTTAAGAAAATTGTTCATTTCTTGGAGATTTTCTGCCTCAAACCGGTTTCAACTGCATTTTCTTACAATGTGCGACTGCCCTTGACTAGTCTAAACCAGTTTGACCACGTGATCAGGGCATGTCGAAAAATTTCCCCTTCAGTTGCTGTAAGAAGTGATCACTTGAGTGAATTGTCTCCTTCTGAAGTGTATTTAAAAAATGGATATCACTCCCAGGAAAAGAAATAGCATTGTTACCCTTAGTCAGCATACTTCTATGACTATGAGGGATATTGCTGCAGCAGTTGGAGTAGGAAAATCTAGTGTTTCTAGGATTATTAATCAGCAAAAGAATTTTCGGACAGTGTCTTCAAACCGAAAAAGTAAATGTGGACGCAAACGCAAGATCACCTCTCGAACAGACAAATTTCTTGTACGAAATAGTACAATACATCCTTACAAAACAAGTAGAGATCTTCAGAGAGAATTATTAGCTACCAGTGTGAGCGTGGATTCATCGACAGTTCGACGAAGGCTTATTGAAGCTGGGAGATTTGCAAGAAAACCAATCCGAAAACAGTTATTAACACCTGCAATGAAGAAAAAACGTTTGGATTGGGCCAGGAAATATCAATCCTGGACTGCACAAGATTGGAAGAAGGTTATATTCAGCTATGAAACGCATTTTCTTGTGCAAGGGTTTCGACCAAGATTTGTCAGCCGAAACAGATTAGGACCCATCAGGGAACAACATCTTATTCAAACAGTTAAGCACCTTCAGAAACAGAAGTTTTGGGGTTATTTTACTTCCGGAGGACCTGCCAGCTTAGTACCAGTTGAAGGGGTGATTAACTCTAAACAATACATTTCTATAATAGAAAGTAAAATTGTGCCTTTGATGCAAACATTCGCTGGTGGTGTTGGGTGCTTCCAACAAGATCTTCCTTCATGCCATACTTCTAAGCTAACAACGAATTTTTTTTCAAAAACAGAAAATAACGGTTTTGAATTGGCCTGGCCTGGTAATTCTCCTAATGTAAATTCCATCTATAATTTGTGGAGCATTGTAAAGAGATGTTTGAGTAAAGTGGACTGCTCAATAAAGAAAACAATAATTGAGAATGCTATACAAGTTTGGTTTCGTGATGACTGTGTTCTAATTTAGTGGAATCCATGCCAAACCGTGTACAGGATCTCATTGAAGCTAGAGGAGGGCATATTTTGTATTAGATTGCTATACCGTGCATGTAAGTTAACCTCTACTAATTAAACAACATTTGTGAAAATTTTTGTGTTTGTTCCAATTAATTTGCACAGTACTGTAGATGTGCCAAATTTTCAAATTTCTGTCCCATCAAAAGATAGAGCTGTAATCCACCTATTTCTAGGTATTGAAATATTTATCCATAAACGCTAGAGACATGAAATTTGGTTTGTCTTTTTGTACCTAAACTGTTCTTCTTTATCGCAGTTTTAATTCCATCAGTCGAAGAAATGAATTTTAAAAGGTTTATTGGATTGTATTGTCTAAACGAAAAAGGTTAGCAGAAACATACTTTGACAGTATGCGATAAAATTGTGGAGTTTACAATCGCGATATTTTTTTTTAACTTGTTAATATTTGTAGGCTGTCATGTTATCTGTGTGATGAAGACTTACAAAAAACACTCATTGAAAAGAAATAAAAAGTCAAAACTCTAAAGAACTGCTGTAAGAATGGTAGGGTGACAGACATTCTTCTTAATACGCAACGGCGGATGCAATCAAGACGAACAAACAAAAATGAATCTAGTTCTAGCACATTATTCAACGGCTCTTCGAATTTTAGCTCAGAAACATCATTTATTACAGCGTTTCTCAACCTTTCAGTATTTGCGGCCCAGTTTTCAATTATAATTTTCATCGCCTCCCCCCCCCGCTTACAATAAAATGTATACAACAATAATGTATATTGAGTATTTTGGATTCTGTTTTTAAATTATTTTTAAGTAACTGCCAAAACAAGAGTAAAAGCGAGCCAACATTGACGAGAAACCCCATTTTGCATTTTAGACAAGCCGGCGGTTAACAGACAAGCGGAGAAAATTTAAATATTATATTTGAAATGAAAGCCAAACAGGGAGATAACGTTAAAAAAATATGAAAATAAAACAATTCGTTAATGAAAGTTAACCTAGACGGAGTGAGCTAAATTTAGAAACTGAGAATACATTTTTTCGAATAATAAAAGAAATAAAACAGAAGCATGACTAAACAAAAGTGAAAAAAATAAGCAATGTTTGTGGAATGGAATCCACATGGCCGATGTCGTCTTGAGCATGTGCGGAGCAAATATTTTCTCATAGGAAGAAGGAAAATGTTCGATAACGCAAGTTTCAATTCCAGCCAATCTCATTCGAGTCGATCCTTTTATCGCTATCGAATATATCGTGAATGTGTATGTTATATAAGTTTTCATGTTAATTTTAATTCACCATATTAAATATTCACGGCACTAGATTTATGCAGACTCATGCATAAATTTTTAAGTGGAAGTAAGCAAACATTAGACGATAGTCAAGCATCAACAAGTACATAGACGAGCATGGCTCCGAAAATAAAATCAAGAAAATATTCTCAAGAATGCTTAAATTTTGGGTTTACCAGTGCTGAAGCAAATGAAGAAGACCAAATGTCAAAATTAAATGCTTTGTCTTATGGAGTTTGCCATTTCTCCGTATTGATATACGTCTTACATGACTCACCCCTTGGCGTTTCAATTCTTTCAGAATTTCTTCCTCTTCATCCTTGAACATTTCTCCGCAGGAGATAACTCCCTTGGAGGAATTTAAAGAAACATGCGGAGAAACAGTGATTTGGATATCAGCGAATGACTTCAATTTCATTATTTGTTGCAATTGTTTCCGGGACAGAACTTCTACTAGCAAGCCTCCGAAACGAAGTTTCTTGTTGCATTTTACTTCTCAGATATTTCCAGTGATGCTTTTTTCAACTAAGAAAGGAGATACCGAATAAAAAGTCTCATTCGTTTTAGAAACTCCTTTCACGAGAAAAAAAGTTGGAAAGATAGCTATCATTGAGTTGTTTGAAACAATTGGTTGCCCACCTAAGGGAACAGATTTCCGTTTGCCCATACAACATTGGTAGAAATTCAGACCCCATGGCACCGCCCACCACGGAGTTCAAAAAGGGATGGCAGCCACTGGCTCTGGGTACCTCCAGCATCAGTAGTTACCATAGTGCTAATCGGTTACCTATACGCTCGGAGTTATCCCCGGGGAAAGTGACCACCCTTAACGCGAAGCCCAAGGAGTAACTCCTTCGCTTGATCCCTAGCAGGCTAGCCACTCAGGTGACTAAGTACCAACCGATTGATACATCGGGGACCACAGTGCACCACCCGTCTAATGGATCGCCAAGCACGGCAAACACGTGGGGGTATTTGCTGTCCATGAGAAGCAGGGAACAAACAGATTGGCAACAGCTTCTCATGGAGAGCTCCCTCGCCTACCCTCGAGGGAAGGAAGGTTAAAGAAGACAGTAAACATTCAGGGAGTAAGGATCCCTGGGTAACTCAGGATTGGAACACCAGTACTTACCTAAAGAAGGTGAGCCCCTGAGGGGTAAACGACATTTGGAAACGCTTCATAATGAGTACGTCAACAAACCCAGAGAATTCTTCGAATTAAAATTAAAATCATATGAAAAGCAAAAATCATTTTTAAAGAAACTTTGTCTATGTATAAAAAAGCCTTAATTGCATTTGAAAAAGTTCATATAAAATAACCAGATGTAAAAAACCTCACACCATTGGTGAAGAGCTTATTTTGCCAACAGCAATTGAGTTTGTAGAAACTATGTTTGGAGATAATTTTTCAAAACAATTGCAGTCCATACCTCTTTTAAATGAAACTGTTGCTCGTCGAATTGGCGATATAGCCGAAGATGTACAGTGTCAGCTTTTTTCGAAATTGCGTGACACAAAGAAGCTTTGGCTTCGAAAGCATTGAGTCCTTGTCTGAATATTGTGTTAAATACGGTTGTAACCGTAGTTATATAAAAATGAGACCCCTGAAATCGAGAATCTTTTCCGCACTTTGTAAAGACATGGGTTTCAGTACATGAATCATTACTTGCTGACGACAAACTGATAGCAAGTTACGAGTGGGTTAGGGATCCATTTCATAAGACTATAGAATGACTCTCAATTGATGAGGAAGAAAAATTCATAGACTTCACGACGAGTGGCGAAACTAAAAGACAATTTAGTATTAAATCGCTATTTGAATTTTGGGCAGGAGTAGAGGATAATTTTTCTGCACTAAAAACAAGGGCATTTCACATTCTATTGCCATTTTTTACATCCAACTTTTGTGAAACTGTATTTTCTGCTGTGGTTTCTTTGAATACAAAATATAGAAACAGAACTGAGAGTGGCTATTTCTAATATTAAGCCTTCCTTTAAAAAATTTTGCTTTTCAAGACATGCCCAAGAAAATCACTAATATTTCAGAAAATAATAAGAGTCATGAGCAACATTTCTTGAATTTTGACATTTTGACATCAGTTGTACTCGCATGCAAAAAGTTTATTACTTTACGATTTCTTTTTTTTTCAGGTTTATGTTTAAAAATACATTAAAATATTAAATTTATGTTATTTATGCATTTGTTTCATGATTTTATGAAAAAGCATCATTTTTTTTTGAAAGAGTGAAAAAAGTTTAGAAAAATATATAATAGTTTCCCAAATATCGTCGTAGGTTTGCATGACTTATTTAACGTTGGCAGCATCATAATTCAAAATTCCTCACTCTCAAAGATATCATCGTAATTCTATAAAACGTTATTGGGATATTTAGTTCATGACAATAAATCGATTCAGGAAAAAAAATGATAACCGTAATAGGAATATTTCGAGATGGTAGTTAATTAACTACGTTAATTAAATCGATTATTCAGTTTATCAATTGGAATAAGCCTGTCCCTTGAGACATTTTCATCGATATCAGTTTTATGAATGCATAAAAAGTTAGAGAGGAGTTCCTTTTTTTAAATTTTATTTATTCATTTATTTTATTATTTTTGATTTATTATTTTATTATTTTTTATGAGTGTACACATTTCAAAATACGAAGCTTTGTACTTCCTCGCATACAATGGAAAAGTGCTGTAATCGTGAGAAATTTGCCCATGGAATAAATGTTCGCGTATCTCAGCATTACATATTTCCCAGAGTACGAAAAATAGTTTTGGAATTATTATATATGTCCATCTGTGAACACAACACCTCAAGAATGTTTCAAACTTCTAGTTTGGACTTTGATATGATATCTTTATGCCTAAATTGCAGATTTGTATCAAAGTTTGGATGAAATCTATTCACAAGATTGTTGTATGTTCAGTTTTTCGAGAATAAATGAGACCGAAAATTGTAAAACGTAGAAAGTTAGACAAAATTTGGTGGACAAGTTTGATATCCATATTAAAGATCTCCATCAAATCTGGAATCAGTCTGGAGGCATCGACGGTCTTCCTGTCAGTACTTTTAACTGCATGTAAATGGGATAATTCAAAAGCAGAACAATTTAGATAAATGAAATTAGATTCCCAATTTTAATATCTAAATTGTATATTCTTAGCAAATTTTGAACCAAATCTGTCAAAATGTTGATCGTCTGTTGATCATACTTTAGCATGCATTTAAATGAAATAAGTTCCGAGAGCTATGTTTTAAATAAATGAAATTTGCTATGTTAAACTGTTTGTAAAAATGTAGCTATGTTGCAAATTTTGAGGTCAATCGTCTGAAATAAAAAAAGACATCAAAAATACATACTCATTTACCCCCCCTTATTATGCTGCAATGCATAAAACTCTCATGAATAGGACACTGAGTTTATTTTAGTTATATTAACCCTTCGTTTTAAAGTGACTTCAGGGGTACTTTCAGACGGACCTCGTAACGGTACCTGAACTGGCACATCCCTCTCCAAACTACCACATCCCACCAGAGGGAGTACGTTTGGCCCCGCACGATTTAACGTACCTCAGATCCGCTTACACGACGGTTCTTCGGTTGAATCATGTCCCGAACCTGAAACCCTCCGGCTCCGCAGCGAGATCTTACCACCAGGCCACCGCAACCCTTGCAACACTGCATATAAAAATGCTCGTGGTGTTTGCTGCAATACTTATGCTTCACAATTTTTATACCAGAGAAGAGCTTCTGAGCTTTTATGCGAGAAAGCTTCTGAGAGACAACCACTGTTTACTTTTAGTGTATACCCAAGACTTCTGTATCCAACCTGACATTGTATCGAGATCTATACGAGGTCAGAATCTATATGAGAACGAGTACAGAATATCCGGAATAACAGTGAAAGGATTTTCTCAGGCTATTAATTCATGTGTGAGTGACAGGTGTTTTTCGCGAATGATCGATCACGAATGAATGGAAGTGAAATATCGAGAACAAAAGATGACAGGCGTAATGAGATTTCTGTGCTTTTTCTTCTTCCAAACGCTGTATTTAATTGTACCTAAGATAATGCTCTCTTACGTTTTTGCTCGAAGTCAGCCCACATACTCGACCCGTTTGATAAATCAAAAATTTGAGCAGTAATTTAAAGTAATTTAAATTACTGCTCGTGAAGTAATTTAAATTAAAACAAGGCAGAAGCGGTCTCTCCAAAACTTTCTCTCATGCTCATCAATAAAGGCGATCAATTTTCCTTCTCCTGTAAAAATGCACAATGCTGTAAAGGCTATTGCTCAGATTTTTAATTTCGCAATCCTGTAAATGAGAATTTTTCGGATTATAGTATACCAAAGGAAACCTGATACGTATCTTTGACATTTTGTCCAACCGAATGAAACTAAAATTTGAACCCGTAACTACAATTTTAATAATTAGATCAGATGACAAACTTCATTTATCTAAATCGTACTGTTTTGGAGCTATCGCGTTTACATTAATACAATACACCCTGAAAGAATATAACTTTTAAAAAGATTTAATTTAAAATTTGATGCTAATTTACAATTTAGATGTTAATACGATGTACGAAATTTCAGGAATTTGAGTCTTATACTTTCCGATCAATCATATTTGAGAGTATGCGAAAGTAAGATAGCTGACGCTAGAATCAAGAAGACTTTTGACGGATTTTGTTCCACATTTCGTACGGGGGAACACTTTTAGAAATTAAATTATGCATCAAATTTTATCCATATGGCTTTTTAAATTTTTTCGTTATCGCATTCACTTCCATTCGAATCGCAGGGCAGACTGTTGTGAATGGAATTCGCTCAAAATTTGATAAAAATCTGCAATTTAATCTAAAGTAAATATACCAAATTTCATCCATTCGGCTAAAATAATTTTTGATTTATCTTGTTCACAAACAAGTAGACATAATTTTTTTTTAAAAAAATGTATATTTCTGACTCGGTGATGTTTAAAGCACGGAGATTTATCAAAGTTGCGAACTGAAAACTGAAGCATAAAATTAAAATAATCAGAAAAACATTTTTGTAGAATCTTTAGAATCAGAATGAGAATCCAGAATTTGAAAATCTGCTTTTTTTCGAACAGAAAAGGGAAATCAAATCAAATAAAGAAAACCTATTAATTTAACTATCAAGCGAATAAATTCTAAAATCTTTTATTAGGAGAAAATCCTTGTTTCCGCTTTTTATCAATGTTTAATGACATCATCCAATTACTGCCAAATATGCATCTACCGCTCATCTGTGTGAGCATGCTTTCTCGATTTTAATTTTCTTTAATTTTCTCGTATATAAGGTGTTGTAATCATTAAAAAAAATCGAAATCTAGATTTTAACGAATCTCCACGTCTCTGACCACCTTAAGTACACTTTTGGCACTATATCTGTAAGTCTATAGACACAACAACTCAATTGTAAATTCGGCAGAAGAATTTCGATTAAATTTTATATATTTATATCAAAGATTGAACGAAATCTTCTGTTCAAATACAAGAGAAAGTGATGATTTCAAAACACAAAGAGCCATGTACATAGGATTTGAAACATAGGATTTACATTTAAAATATAGAGTCTTATCAAAGTTTGAACCAAATCTTTCAAAGATTTGACATCTGCGGTCGCCAATTTTGCATGCTTAAAAATACAATAACTCGCAAGCAATGATTAAAATTCATGAAATTCGGTATGTTTGCTTGGATCATCAACTGCATCATATTCTAGTGTCAATCAGTCGGCAAAATAGGCATGCAAACTACATGTTCTCTCGATGGATTCAATAAAAAAAATGCAGTAATTATCCCAACGATTCATGATTCACTACTATTTTCCGTCAATGCTATAGAAGATATTTGCGGACTTACTTAAGTTCCTGAATTTTATGCGGATGGAAGAAGATAAAAGATTTAGTGAAGATAATTTATGCAGAAAGACACGGTCAGGTAACACCTGCTAGTTTGAAAGTTAAAACAAAAACACACTGAATATAAAAGATGACTTAAACCTATGATGTAACTGAAACCGTAAAAGTTTTAATTCTGTTGTAGGCACTCACTTGCGAGACAAAAAAACAATAGGAATACATACATGTACACATATATTCACACATATAAATACAAACAATATAAAGATTTAAGGGCATATAATTATATGCACAAAATGCACATATGCTCATCTATGTCAACGAACATATATATATACATTGACACATATATATAAATATAAATACAAACATATAAAAATACATACAAGCACATAAAAACAAACATTTACACATACATGTACATATATGAATACAAATGTATACACATATAGATCAACATATATATATATACACACAAACATATACACATAAATGTCAACGGAAATACACAAACATGCACAAATATACATAAGCAAACATGTAGACAAACATACACAAATATATTTTCACATATGTAAGTATACAAGTAAAGAAATATACACACATACATATAAACATACATGTAAACAAACATATAAATATATATGTAAGCAAATATACACAAATACACTTAAACATATACACTGGTTTGCAATACTTAAGCAACAATGCAAATTTTAAGCAGATAGCCATGAAATTGCAGAAAAGGAGTTCTTGCGATCAGTACAATGAACACGTAATTCAAGAGAAAGGTCATGCGTATGCAAATATCCGGAACAAAACGTCACAGGCGACGTGAGCGTACGCAAAACACGTGCGGAAGGCACGCGCAGCTCAACACTACAATAAAAGGAAGGACGGAGACGCAATTAAAAACATTTGCTGCAAGTGCACGTGAATAAATTCGTGAAATATGGCTAGCAGAAATCACCTGGACGATTTCACACCTGGAAGAATGATCGGAAAGCTGGAGGAGGGGCGTAGTGTGACCAGCGTAGCTGAAGAGTTCGGAATCAACAAAAGTGTCGTTTCGCGCGCTTGGAAAGCCTTCCAAACCACAGGTACAGCTGTGAGAAAGGTTGGTGGTGGCCGCCTCAGGAAAACAACTGCAGTGGACGACCAATATATCGTCATGCTGGCGAAAAGAACCCAAAACCAGTCAAGAAGCGCCATTGCTCAGCAACTGTGTGCAGCAACGGGGCGACAAGTGTCGCGTTTTACTGTGTCCAGACGCCTTCACAAAGGTGACCTATTCGCCTGCCGTCCTGAACGCTGCATCCCTTTGACAGTTTCCCACCGGCGACACCGTTTAGAGTGGTGCCGGGAGCACAAAAACTGGACATCTCATCAATGGAGTCGTGCCCTCTTTACAGATGAGAGTCGTTTCAATGACACAAGCGATTCCCAACGCCAGTTGATTTGGAGAGAAGTCGGGACACGGTTTCATCCCAGTAGCATCACGGAAAGAGGCCGTTTCGGTGGTCCTGGAGTTGTCGTCTGGGGAGGCATTATGATGAACGCGCGGAATGAGCTCCACGTTTTCGACAGCGGTTTTGTAACTGGAGATCGCTATTGTCAGGAGGTGATCCTTCCCCATGTGCGTAAGTTCCGAGGTGCTATTGGATCAGACTTCGTTTTTATGGATGACAATGCACGGCCACACAGGACTCATGCTGTTGAGGGGCGCCTGGAAAGTGAAGATATCACTCGAATGGATTGGCCGGCGTGCTCCCCTGATTTAAATCCGATAGAACATGTGTGGGATGCTTTGGGGAGACGCCTTGCAGCACGATTACATCCTCCTGGGAACACCCGACAACTTAAACAGATGCTGATTGAGGAATGGGCACTCTTACCTCAAGAACTGTTGGAAAATCTGGTGCTGAGTATGAGGAGACGGTGCGAAGCAACCATTGCAGTAAGGGGAGGGCATATCCCATACTAAGGAACATATGCTTGCTGTTCTTCCTCTTGGACAGACAATCATGTGTAACGATACTATGAGTTCAATAAAGCCTTTTTTTGTTTGATTTCATACTGTATACTTTGTATTCATTTCTGCGCAACTATGCTTTCGTCATTCTTTCAGAACAAAATACTGTATCTCATTTCTGAATTTCATGTCTCTCAGATGATTTCTCGCGAAGTTATGGCAAAAAAAAACCTGTTGCTTAAGTTTTGCCCACCAGTGTATGTACGTATATAGATACAAAAATATTACATACATGAAGACAAGTAAAAAAACGCAAACATGTACATATAAATACAAAAATATACACACACATGTAAACAAATACACGTACATAGATGTACCCAAACGTATAAACAAATAATACAGACGAATGTATAAGCACATTTAAATACAAGCATGCATGTACGCAAACATACGTACTTACATATAAATATACATGTACATATAAATGAGCATGTACAAAAAAATACACATATACATACAAATATACATGTACAGAAACATATACACATACATGTTTACAAACATATAAACATACATTTACACAAACGTACACATATACATACATATTTGTTCACAAACATATAAGCCTCAATTAACTAACAAACACACACACACACACACACACACACACACACACACACACACACACA
>JAPMOR010007586.1:1016911-1032459 GCA_026543865.1 Argiope aurantia | reverse complement strand
AGAAATTTAATCTGATATGGTCCATGTAAGGAGCATCTCATTATTTGAAAGGGATGAAACAATAAAAAATGGCGATTTTTGAGATGAACGTTACTGATTATGATAACAAATATTTGTTTGTTGTCTGGATTATAATTGTACTCGTCTGCCACGAGGTATATTACCAATTTACATCAGATTCAGTTTTGAATAATCTCCTTTGGTGACTAGTTCAGGAGTGACATTGGTTATATTTCATTTCAGTTAAATCGTTTAGATATAATTTTTATGTACTTGATACTGCTTAATTGTCAGACATTAAAATCTGTTAACTTAATTTTCTTACTTACATTCTATTTATTGTGTACATGAGCCTTTCTACTGGAGACAATTTCCGCATCGCTATAAAAAGATAAATGCCTGATTCGTCTATCTTCTAAATTTCTTAGTGTGTAAATTCATTTTTTTTATTCGTCTTGCAGATTACACAGAAATTATGCAAAATTATTCTGACTTCTTGCAACAATAGAAAAATTACACGCCATTATCTATTGGGAATAGTTTGAATTTCAGGGCAACAATGTATTGTTAATTATTGCAAATATATATATATATATTTTAGTTACCAAAATTCTGGAAAAATTTGAGCAAGTATTGAATTAATGCCTTTAAAAAGACAATTTAAAAAAATCAAATGGTGTGAATTTTACTTTTTTTATATTTTTGGTAGTTATCAAGAAAAAACTCCGAATTTCAACTTAATTTTAAAAAATCGCTCTGAAATGAATATTTCAAGCCCCTGCTCATAAGTGTCGAATTTGTTACCTGTAGGACAAATAATCTGGCCTGTAGGTGGACACACACAATCTTCTTTAATATTGGCACAGATAGAAGATACATATATATGAAGTCTATTGCTGATCTGTATGCAATCACAGAGTTTACAAAGAAACGAGAAAGAAGTGAAAAAGGAAAACGATTTAAATTATGAAAAAGCTTGAAAATGGTTGAATAAAATTAATAATGTAATAGTAAAAATTAGTGAATGATTATAAATAAATAAAATTCTATCCTATCTTTTAGATCGAATTTATTTTTGTGAATAATCTTGTAGAGCTATATGATAATCTTATGGAGTTTTTCTTTAAAGCAAATTTTGGTATACAGCTTTACTGTACTGAACTTTAATTGTGACTAATTGTTTACAGCAAAATGAATGTCTTTTAAAGAAAAGAACAACATTAAATAACCCATATGTTCATTTGAATATGGTTGAGAATCAACATCAGTGCACTAAATTATCTTTCACAAGATTCTAAGATAAAAAATAAAATTAGAATGATAGATACATTTAAGGGACAGAATCTTGAGTAATTTAAATGCTATGGTTGAAATATCTTCAAAAATTTAAGCATTTTTACTTTCTTGCTTACAAAATATGCAAAAATATATCATTGCCAAAAAATTCCAATTTTGATACTATCGACTTTTATGTTGACTGGCTAAATAACTTTTTCTATGTTTTATCACTTAGAGTCGCTTGATAGCAGTTGTCACTACGCTAAATGGTAATAATTATCAAGTGTCTCGTGCATTTTAATTAATAAAATAATCGTAATGATAAAGAATTTTAAATATTGTTGTTTTTATGTTATTACAGCTTGCCACATATTCGGAGCAAACTACAACAACAGCTGATAAATTTTGGAAGAAAAAAATTTTGGTGCTAAAATTTATAAAATGCTAAAAATAAAAGCATGTTAAAAAATAGTTAAAAGTAGCTTTGCATTCTGGTGCTGGTTTCCAAAAATTGTTACAATTACTACCGATCTCTCTCCTACGTCGTTTTACATCAGCCCTTTGAAAGACGTATTCACTCTTGCAATGAATTTCCAAGTATAACAAGTAATTCACTCCCTGCTTTTATTCAATTGTCCTCAGCTCAATTGTTCTACCTTATAGCGTGAGTTTGTTGCTATCACACGAAATCACGAATATAATGAAAGATGTATTTTCTTTCTAGTATTTGTCAGAAGGGTTGTAATAAACGTTTAGAGAAAAGAAGGTGAATTTGAAATTTTAATAAGCTGTATTATTCTTTATTTTTTTAAAAAAATATATCACAACCTTCTTTTGCACAATATTTTCAAATAATTTATAATCTTTCATTTTTAAGTGGAAAAATATATAACATTTTAATAAAAAAAATAGAAAAATTAAATCTCTGTTTTCATTTGTATGTCCTGTATATGTTATTTTTTCCTTTAGAAAAAATAAAGCTGTTTGAATAAGAAATTTTGTATTACCATTTTTAAAAGATTTATAGAATCATGCTGATCTCGTTTAGAGCAACTGTGTTTGTTCTTAAAATCGGCCATCGGTATTTAACATATATTAAGTTCCAATTTCGAGTCCGATTATTAGTTTGATCTTTTGTGACAGAAAAAAATCCATTTGCTTTGAAGCAAACATCTTTCCGATTCATTTATAAATCTAAAGAATATCCTTTTATTTTAGGAAGGCATTAATTCGCCTGTTAAGCTAACAAAATGCAATCGTGACATGAAAAATTGTCTTTGAAGCTTTAAAATATGATAACAACTCTCCGCTTCAGCCGAAATTCTTGCATTCTTTATCAAAATGGCATTTTGAAAGAGAAGTTGTATTAGCAAAAATTAATCAAAATTCTAGGTTGTCCGAAAAATAGTTTCCAGCCGTCAATCAATTGGGATTTTTTATTTTTCAATGTTTAGAGCATTCAATAAAAAGATACCCGAAATGAGCGGTGTAATATTTCGAGATCTACAAAATTGTTTACTCCATAATACCCCCCCCCCCAAGAAAAATATTCTTTACACTTATTTCTTTAATTTCTTTTTTAAAATGTCCTTCAATTTTAAAATAACTAATACATTTTCTAAAATTAAATCTTTCAGTTAAAAAAATAATGCAAATTCTTTAAAATCAAAATTAAATTAGGGAATAACATATTGGAAAAAAATTCTGAGAATTTCATTACAAAAACTGATCAAGTAAAGCACAAAGAAATCTGCTCAAAGAATAATTTTCTAATAATTAAAAGAAATCAAAAATATTTTTCAATGAAAAATTTGCATAAACCATCAAAAATAGTCTCATCGAAACTTTTTCATATACTTCCTCATAAAACTATTAATTCCTCTCCGCTTCCCATCCGTATACAAATTTCGGATTTGAGGCAAAGTGTGAGCTCGACAAATGCTCAAATATTTTGAGAATCCTGCGAATCACTGCTTTGTGCTTCATAGTGCAGTAAAGAAAACCGAGTTTGCATTTTCATCGCTTTTTTTAGGTTAACTGAATCCAAAATTCAACACAGAACTATAATTTCAGAAATAAAATCGCATATAAAATTTCATTACAAATAGAAATGTCTGTGTTGTTAGTTAAAAAACAAAGCAATATTTCACAGAATAATTAACATTAGCATTCCAATTGCGAAGCTTGGAATATTATTTAAAAAAATTGTTTTACAATTAGATAAGACTAGCTTTTACCCGCGACTTTGTACGCGTGGAAATAAATTGCAATTTTTAGCATCAATGGCTTTATCTTTTGTTACTCCTGCGCATGTATGAATTTTCAATGCCAATTGGAGCAAAACAAATGCGTGAATTTTCTACGCCAGTTGGGGTAACGCAATATAGATTATAAATATTTAATTTCCTTTATTATGTTTTATTTTAATTCAAAATTACTTCAGAAGGAATCCGAAAGATCGATTAAATAACAATGTTTAATTTTAAATGTATCGAACACTAAGAAAGTAAACAGAATCGTTTGAAATAATAGTCAAAATCATGTTAAGCCTAATCTCATTGGCGTGGGGGGAAAAAAACCCTGTAGCTTTACTCATTTGGCGATTTTTGGCGGAAAAGTTAGTTTTAAATTAATAAACAATTAACCACTCAATTAAACGGAATAAATAGTAGCCTATGTCCTATTCCAGACTATAATCTCCCTCAGCTATATTTCATCCAATTCTGTTCAGCTTTTCTGGTGTGATTGGCTAACAAACATCCATCCATCCATCCAAACTTTCATATTTATAATAGTAGTATAGATTAACCATTTGCATCATTACTCCATATTAGATAAGATTAACCATTTGCATCATTACTCCATATATGCGGGGATTATTGCTAGGCGTTATCTCTAAAACACAATCTGGCTAATTATAAAAGGGATTGCAAAATTTGTCGATGAAATATATTCAATTTACACGAGCACATAACAATAAACAATCATTTATTTCGAGCTCTGACATTAATCTTTAAATGAATTTTCAAATTCAAGTATTCATAAACATGCAAATGTTTCATTTTGTTCAAAATCCAAATCAATCATCCGGTGAAAAAAGCTTTAAAAATAACATTGGTTGCATAAAGTTACTGAGGATTTACCTCAAAATGTGTAGAAACACTTAAAACCAAATATGAAAGCAATGATATTAAAAGTTATAAAAAAAAATTAAGGAAATTAAAGTTTAACAGCAAATGCTACAAAATTTGTTCAACCGATGAAATTTTCAGATTCTCAATTTTAGCTGCATATCGCTGACATTACAATTCTCATTTAAGATATGTCAGAAAATTTTTTGCAAATATAATGATTTTAGTCTTTTTGATATGCGAGATCTTTTGAACTGATTAAAATTTATTCATCTTGATACAATTGTAAAAATTCAGTGTCTTTCAGAGTAAGTAAGACTTTTCTATTCATTCTCTTGGTTTGCTTGAAAGAAAAGTGACTCTTCCAATCTCCAACAATGCCTTTCCGCATGAATTGCAATCCTGAGAGATTTTTAGTAGTATTCAGAGATGCAACAAAATCACTTCTGTATCTCAGACCTTCATACATATTTTCTAAATCACTGCCTCTTTTTATTAAATATATGTTTGATAAATTTTCTTTCATATACTTGAAATGAGTATAAAATTTTATATTGTTCAGAACATTATTGTCTTTTTCGATTGCATCTATATATTCTTTACCAAGGAATCTTGAAAGTCTTATGATGACACTTTGTATATCCATCTTCATGTGTTCATACGTTGTATAAAATACATTCGGGTCATTGCGATGAGGATACCAATCTAACAAGTGATCGAAGTAATCATTGTATTGGACTTCACCGGCCATGAACATCTCGAAAAAATCATTGAAATCACCGTCCCAGAATCCAAAGCCTGGTTGATTTCTAGTGTGGTAATAGGAAGACACGCAACAGTCTTTAGGATTTCTGGTCACAAAAATATATTTAGCATCTTTAGAATAAGGCATCTGAGAAAAAGGTATGTGAGTTTTGAAGGCTCCAGGTCTTGGCATCTTGTCAATACCTTCTTGTCCTTGCATATCTATGTAAGGTGCTAATCGCAGAAATTCCGATGGATTGCTAAGCTTTTGCCCTTTTCGGAAAATATGAAGAATAATATTCTGCATCCAGGTGGTACCACATTTTGGATATGTGCTTATGAACACATCTCCAAACTTTGGTTTATACAACAGGGCTTCTTTGAAACAATTTGGAGAAAACATTTCTGGATAAAGTAGACTATCCATTTTTGCGTATCGTGGTCTTTTCAGAATTTCGGTCATTTTGAAAAATCTGTAAATCTCCACCTGAAATGGAATACAGAAAACTGTTTTGATTTTCTAAAAATTAAAAAAAAATTATATCAAAAATTTTAATAATTACATGATTATTAGAGATTTAATTTCATGTAAATTACGCGAATTAAACAAATTTGACATGTTTGATAGTAGTATTAAATTTTTCATACCATTGAAAGATAGATTTTCTAATTGAAACTTCTTTTCGGAATAGTGGACAAAAATGCCAGTGCACAACAGTTGCAGATTCCGTTTTGTTAAATTGAAGAACACAAAAAGCCTTCTCCACTGCAGACGTCATCATTTCGACTGATTTGTCACATGACAACTCATGTTATTGGCTATGTGACTTCTTTCGAGGGCGAGATACAAACTTTAATAGTAGGTACATCTACTTTACGATTCGCTAAGCTGTTTCGTGTTTTTGAGCACGAAACAGCTTATGGAAAGTGTATACTTCTTTATCAATCACACTGTATTAAGTATGGGAAAGATTACCCTAGTAGGATAAGTATACTGTGTAAGAGATATTGTAAATTATGAATGGACATTGATTTAAACCAGTTCATTCGACATGTATACACGTCAATCCTTCATTTTGGCGCGGTCTATGTGTAATTTTTTTATCTAATAAAAATAAAATCGTATTCGCCTTATGATTTTTTGTAAAATTTAATATGTTACCGTTTATATAACGTTTGACGTGGATATGCGTCATCGCTTGATTTTAAAAAGGGAGGCTTGAGGGATTTAAAAAAAAATTCCTCAGTTAACTGGTTAAGATTAAGACTAATTTATAACAAATCGATGCAAGAGGCTTCTGTCTTTCGTGGCTAGCCAAAAATGATTTGAGCAAGCAAACTAAAGGTACTTAAGTCTCCAATCTCTATTTATAACTTACTTTTTTTTAATGTCTTATCAACAGAAATATTCCCTTTTATGTATTTTGATAAAAACAAGCAAAAAATTAAAGATCACAATTTCTCAGTGTTTTTGTTAAAAAAATTAAATGAAAGCATTTTCTTTAAGGTTTATGTAATCAGTTATGGTTCCTAATTTTTTTAATATAGATATAAAAAACTGTATGGAAATAATTATGTTTATTAAATATAACATTAGCATATAAAATGAATTAGGTTTTTTTAAAAATAAGATCAAAATTAATAACCCAAAATAGAATAGAATTAACATAAATTTACATTCAAAAGGAAAAATAAAATGAATCCGGCCCGAAGACTTTTTCAAGGATCACCCTCATGCAAAGATTCAAACCAGGGATTTTTTCCGTGAAGGGTCTGACTCTCGTCCAACCAACTGACCCTTCGTGACCCGAAAATCCCAGAAAATTGAGGTTTTGGAGACAAAAATTAGTATCACAAGAATAAAACATTTTCAATAAACAATCCAGAAAAAAACACACAGCAAATCACGCCACAAAGCACCAAGAAAAACAGAACCGAAATCATTTAAACCAGAAAGCCAAGTACTTACTAATTAAAAGTATAATTCCAAAAGACAATGTCATGAGTGATGTTATTAACTGTTACCCAAAGGATTTAGTTTTGACTCAAACAAACGAAAATCAACTTAGAGCTAATTATTTAGATTTAAATATTGAAATTAATAATGGAAAAACTTTAATAGGTATTTTTGATAAAAGGGATGATTTTAACTTTAAAATTATAAAACTTAGTAACTACCATTCTAATTTACACTCTAAAATTTTCAAAAATTTGATTTTTTCACAATTTAACAGGATTAAAAAAATATGCAATAATAAAAGTTCGTATATTTTAGCAACAAACAATCTCATTGAGAACTTAACTATTAACGAATTCCCCAAAAACTTTTGCAATATAGAGGTTTTGATAAGAGAAGGACTGTCTGATTTCTGACTTCCTCCGGTTGGTTGGCTTTGAGTTATGACACAACAGAGGGCGCTTCAACTTTGATGACGTTACTTTATGACAAAACTTAGTAAGTATATATAGCTGTAAACGTGGAAAATTTGATTTTGGTCCAATTTAACGAAGTGCATTTGCTCTAACAAGTTTACACCTGACATTGTCTTTTGGAATTATACTTTTAATTAGTAAGTACTTGGCTTTCTGGTTTAAATGATTTCGGTCCTATTTTTCTTGGTGTTTTGTGGCGTGATTTGCTGTGTGTTTTTTTCTGGATTGTTTTTTGAAAATGTTTTATTCTTGTGATACTAATTTTTGTCTCCAAAACCTCAATTTTCTGGGATTTTCGGGTCACGAAGGGTCAGTTGGTTGGACGAGAGTCAGACCCTTCACGGAAAAAATCCCTGGTTTGAATCCTTGCCTGAGGGTGACCCTTGAAAAAGTCTTCGGGCCGGATTCATTTTATTTTTCCTTTTGAATGTAAATTTATTTTAATTCTATTCTATTTTGGGTAAGCTCTTTTGTGTTTTAGTTGTAGCAGCATTAGCGCACTCTAAATACAATGTATATTTTATTATATAGATTCAGGAAATTTTATATAGTTAATTTTCATATTGTTTATTTCTGATTTGATAGTTGCTCATCAAAATTAATTAATTACTATGAAGGAAAAAGTAAATACTTGCTTATTACTACAATCTATGACTCAAAATATTCATAAAATAAATACAGCCAACCAATTATAATTTGAACCACAACAGACATCACAAGGATCTTGAAACGTAGCATTTGCGAAATATGTAATGTCTGGTAAGTGCAAGCACATCATTCATCTTTCTGCGAAGCAGCAAATTCAACAAGGTTCTTTTAAAACTTAGAGAAAGTAAAAGATATTTCATTATTTTGGTATTATGTCTGGTTGAGATAGAGAAATATGTTACCTTCCGCTTGCAAAACTCGCTGAAAGTCATGAACTTCATATCGTTGAATGTAACTTGATATAAAAACTCTACTCTCTTAAAGTAAAGTATTTTTTAAAGATAATTAAAGAAAAGAAGAAGAGAACAAGCCGTAATTAATTTGTAATATTTTCACTTTATTTTTAACAAGTATTTTTTTTAACTAAATGTTATTGTTTTCTTTTAATTAATTTGAATTATAGCAAATTCTTACCTTTCAGCTCTGTGAAGTTAAGAATCCAGCAACCTTTTAAAATTTTTAAATTTACAAGTAGTCTGGAAACGAAGCGCTTAAATGTATTTATTATAGTCAGGAGAGTCTGTCTCTGTAAGGGGAGCACATATAATTAATGCTTGTTTTATCTTCAACGCACGATTTCAGCAAATATACCTTTTATCTTTTCAGCTTGTTAAATATCAATCATTCCGTTTCAAGCGGAAAGAATTTCCACCTTGTTTTATTTAAATTATCAAATGCTTTATGTAATCAAATGATGTTGCAATAAAGTCATCATCGGGGAGGTATTAAGACAGAAATTGTGTGCTTGTTGTAATTTGTCCTTAACTGGACATTGTAATTTTAAAGAGCTATCTACTTAATTATATAAACATATTCTTTCTCTATCAGTTATTATTTGGAAACGGAATTGTATTTACTTTAGTCTTATGAATCTTAGTTTGTAGAGGGACGAGGCTCTTTATAACTTCATTATGATGTAGATAAAAATAACAGACGAGTTTCAGAAATAGTTATTCAATTACTTTCTAAGTTCCACATTTCACAAGGCAAAACAAACACGAACACGAAATACACGACACTCACTTCGAATACAATCTAATAATGACCCCCAAGAAGGATCATGGTAGATAAACTTTGATAATAATAAGCGAACGCCATCTGTTGTATCAAAAGAAAAGGTAGTAGAGTTATGTAACCGCTACAAATTATTCTTGAACTTTCAAAATCTTTTTATCTAGTTGCGAACCACTAGAAAACGCTCAGTGAAAGTTTATCTTCAGTATACATTGACATTCACCTTAAAGCTTGTGAAATATTATTTACAAGTAAACACTGGTGCAAGCAAATCTGAAGAAATACGACGAAGTAAAAATGGATAATGAGAAGTTTTACTCAATAACTCCACAATACACATTTGCTAATTTAACGGGCACATTCCAGATGAAAAATTAAAACTTTAAATTTTTTACTTAGTATTATTTCTTTTGCACATCAATACATTCTCGAGCATGTATTTGTCTTCTTCAAGAAAAATAAAAAGAATCGTGATCTAAATTTATAGCTTAACAAAATCATGTTTCGAAAGTAAGCTACTATAAATAAAAATTTCAGTTTATAGATAATGTTCACACATTCTTCAATAAATTTTCATAACTAATGAAAAATAATGCATTCTGCATTACCATTTCGTCATTACCTTTAAAAATGAGCAAAATCCTTTAAAATACTTCTTGGTTATTATACTTTTAAATAAATCTATGGTAAAATTGAAATGTTTGGTTAAATTCCAAGAACATCTCTTTATTTACATCTTTATATGAAAAATGTACAATTCAATATTTAGTTTATTCAAACTTCATCAAAACAAATGAAGTTTTTAGAAAATATATTTATGAACAAAGTATAAATGCAGTCATAATTTGCTCGATTTAAAATAAATTTTCTTTTTTTTTTACAGATATTCTCGTTTAAAAATTGAAAATGGCAAAAGTTATGAAAAGACCAAGGTATGCGGAAATGAATGGCATACTTTATCCAGAGATGTTTTCTCCAAAATGCTTCAAGGAAGCTTTGGAATACAAGCCTGAACGTGGCGATGTTTTTATCTGTACGTATCCCAAATGTGGCACTACATGGATGCAGAACGTTGCCATGTACATCTTTCGTAAAGGAAAAGAGATAGAAAACCCATATGAATTCTTAAAATTTGCACCTTTTATTGATTTGCTTGGAAATGAAGGGATTTATGGCATGCCTAGACCAGGGGCATTCAAAACTCATTTGCCTTACTCTTACATGCCATTTTCTCCTGAAGCAAAATATATTTTTGTGGCCCGAAACCCTAAGGATTGTTGCGTCTCTTTTTACTACCATGCCAGGAACCAGCCGGGTTTCGGATTCTGGGATGGAGAATTTGATGATTTTTTCGAACTCTTCATGGCAGGTGAACTGGAATACAATGACTATTTCGATCACCTCTTAGACTGGTATCCCCATCGAAATGATCCAAATGTTATCTACACCACGTATGAAGATATGAAGAGGGATATAAAACCCATAATCTTAAAACTTGCAAAATTTCTTGGACAGGAATACGTAGAAGCTATTGAGAAAGATAATGCTGTTCTTAACAGCGTTATACATTACAGTGGATTTGATTACATGAAAAAAAAGCTGTCTGAAGTCTATGATTTAAAAGAAGAAGGATGCAGCTCACAACCAATGTATGAAGGTTTGAAATACATGGCTCAGTTCACTGCTTCCTTGAAACCTCCGGACGATCTTCCAGAATTGCAATTTGTACGGAAGGGTATTGTAGGAGATTGGAAAAATCATTTATCTCCTGAACAAACTGAAAGACTGAATAGGAAATTTTTGGAGAAATTGAAAGATACTGAGGTATTACAGTGGTATCCGCTTGAATAATTTTTTACATATCTAAATGTAAAATATTTTAAGAGAAGTTATGATTTTGAATGGAATAAAATGAAGGAATGGTAACATATTTCGTTCCAAAATCACTTCATTTCAACTTCTCAATATGGAAACATTTGATCGAATTACAATAAGAGGAAATCATGTAATTTCTTTTACTAATAAAACAGAAATATTACTTTTTTTTGCTTATATAGTTACTTGAAAATAAGACGAATTATGATATTAAAACCATTGTAAATGCAAGACCGTATCATTTTTTAGAGCAATAACTGTAGTTTGCGTTTTCTGTATCTTTGACCTAACATTAAAGTTTTCGAGAAGTATATTTCACTTGCCTTTTTATTGAAACAATTATTACACAACTTTTGAAAAAACATTTTTTAAAGCTGAAAGAACATTTCTTTCATTTCAATTATCATATATTATTTAGATGCATCACGATATTATTAATCGTATAATTCATGTAAATATAATGATGAAATGCACATTTTAAACAAAGACTGGGTATTAAATAATAAAATTAATTCATGTCTTTTTCGATTCGTTTTTCACCTAGTAAATATTTTTCTCTGTTTTTCGAAAATACCTGAGGTATATTATTTTAAAGAAATGTAAAACTTTCAGAGCCAACCTTAAGACTCAAATTTCTTTTAATATTTTCCCTTTTGATGTAATAAAATCGAAACTTTCGTATAAGCAGTACAATTTTTGAAAGCTTAAAGTATTATGAATTCAATTTTGAATCTTCGGTGAAAAGCTACAGTAAGAAAAAAAAATATACTTTTCAATTATTTTAAAGATAAGATGATAATAAATTTTGTGTTAAACATTTTCGGATCAAATTAAAATCAGAACTTTACAATTTGTCTTTTAATGTATATAGAAATTCATCCGCAAGTGTAGATGAATAAAAGTTCGCACCGTTAAAGTCACAAAATAGTTTTTAACACAAACGCAAATAATATTCTTCATATTTTATTAATACAGAGCATGCTTTCTGATTGGCTTATTTTTCTTACATAAGCGCTAAAAAAGCCTGTACTTATCTTTAAACAGTAGACATTTCGAGGTTTCGCAAGGCATAAAAAAAAATACGCCTAAGAAGTATTGCACGTTCTTGCGTCGTAGTCTTCGAATTTGGATCAATGTTAATACCTTATATATCGCAGTCTGTTCTTTCAATAAGATAAGTCTCTCTTGTCGGAGAAAATAGATTCATTGAGAAGGAAAATTCTCTTAAATGCGCAAATGAGCTCAGAGAATAGACTAGTGATTAAAGCTGTGGAATCATTTTGAAAAACCTCTTTTTCCGATGACTCATTATACCAATTATTCTAAAGATAATAAAAATTATTTATCCCTTTATATGTATATATAATGTAAACATATTTTAGCAGATGCGTATCTGAATAGAAGAAACTTTTGGAATTTTACAAATTTTGATGCAATATTTTACCACGGGAGGCATAATTTATATTCAAAGAATATGTGGTAAGAAATTCATCAGTCTACATCGCAACATAAGAGTGGAAGGGACCAAAAATTTTCCCTTCAGTGTTTTTACTATAAGATGTTGATAGGGATTCTTTTACACGTGTCGATTTAGGAAAGCGAATTTTAGGTATCTTTAAAAGAATGTTGAAAGTATTAAGGATATTTATCCCTTCGTTTAGAACGCGCAAACTATATATATATAACGGGTGCGGCATAAATTCGTGCAAACTTCAAAAAATCATAATAAAAAAAGTAATGTTCGAAAAAAATGGCGGTTTGCGGGAATATGTTCAGAGAGCCTTTGCATTTTGTTATTTTCATTAAAAAAAGTGTATTTAGAAAATGGCCGATAGATGACGATCACACGTCATACCGAGACGGTTTATGCAAATCAGGTAAACAGAGCACAGTAACATTATAGTACATTTTATTTTAAAGCAAAAGATGCTCAACATGACCGCCACCACAAGGTATTAAGCAAGTGAGGCTTGTAAGATGTCGGTATGGATGCCACCAACGACCAATTGAATGGCATCTTGCAGTTCCATCAAAGTGGTGGGAGAGCTCTGGTAGACACGAGACTTTAGGTATCCCCACAACCAAAAGTCCGCTGGAGAAAGATCTGGCGATCGTGAGGGCCACTCATTCTTACATCCTCAGCTTATTGCTCTGTCCTCAGTGAATGTTTCTAGGAGGAACGTCTTAACGGAACTAGCAACATGGGGCGGGGCACCATCCTGCATGAAGATGACGAAAGATAATGCACATCTTTGCTGCAAAGCAGGAATAACGTGGTCACGCAAAAGTCTAAGATAGCGTTCTGCAGTGACAGAACAGGTTTTCCAACCCGATACCAAACAACGCTCTTCAAAAAAGAAAGGGTCTAGAATGAAGGACGCAGTCAAACCGCACGAAGCAGTCACATGCGGAGAATGTAGCGGTTTGATCGTGTACGCACGAGGGTTTGATGTCGCCCAGATACGACTGTTTTGTGTATTGACGTCACCATGCAATGAAAAGTGGGATTCATCTATCCACATGATGTTCAGTAACCATTCTGGATCACATTCCATTTGTGCGAGCACCCATGTTGCAAAGGCTTGTCTTTTCTCGCAATCTGCTGGCAACAACTGGTGAAATGCCTCTATCTTGTACGGATGCAGTTTCAAGATTTCGTGCAAAATGCGTCGGATCGACCTTTCCGGAATTCCTGTTACTTTACCTGCTTCCCATGCACTGCATCTCCCCATTGAAGTCTCGGCTGCCGCATTTCTCATGACCCTTTGGATAACAGGGACGCGATCAGCGCTGACGGATGATCTGCCACTTCGTGGACGTTCCTCTAATCTTCCCGTTTCCTCAAAACGGCGAACTGAATTCAATATCCCATTCAATGAAATTGGGGTTTTCCTACCCCTTAATTCCTTTCACCTTCCTTAACTGTCGCAATGCTTTAGTCGCGGATTCACCGTTCTTATAGTACAATTTAACCACTAATGTTCGATCCTGTAGCTTGTCATTTTTAAATACATTTTTTCATAGAAATAACAAAATCCAAAGGCTCTCTGAGCATATTCCCGCAAACCGCAATTTTTTTCAAGCATTACTTTTTTTATTAGGATTTTTTGAAGTTTCCACGAATTTATGCCGCACCCGGTATATATATATATATAATGATATTTTAACTCTAATTTCAATTTAATTAATTTTCAAGATTTTATCTTAATTTAGCCCATAGTAACTTTATTCTAAAATATTCTCTTATTTCGTGATCCAATTCCACTGTCTCTACTTAATTAATTCAAGAGAAGCTTTGTTAAATTGCTGAATCAGCTAAAAGTCTAACTTTCCCACACTCCGCGTGAAGAGGTAAAATACCGCTGATGAGGCAAATTCTTTTTTAAAATCTCCCTGTGTTTCCCCTGCCTTCTCCGCGCGTGTAACGAAAATCCCTATCGAAATCTCGTAATATATTAGCGCTATGAAGAAATGTTTTCCCTATCAAAATCATAGGTTATATAAGACCAGGGATAAAATGTCCAAGAGCTTTTTCCTCATTCCTTTTCTGTGTCGTTCTGTTTGCTCATCGCTTGTACATATCCCTGCTTCTTAAAAATGAAATAAAACGGCGTCACGAAACAACAAGTCTCTTCACTGCCTTCAAACTGCATTCTGCTTCATATAAAATAATGTTACATATATATATATCTTAATTTAGCCCATAGAAATTTCATTTTCTTATTTCCTGAACCAATTCCACTTTCTCTACTTAATTAATTCAAGAGAAGCTTTATAAAATTGCTGAATCGCTAAACACCGCCACTTTCAGACGCTCTGCTTGAAGGGACAAAATATCTCTCACTTTATAAATTCTTCTAAAAGATTTCTGTGTTTCCCTTGCTTTTTGATAGACATGCTATTGCTTTTTGATAGACATGCTATTGCTTTTTGATTGACACTCTATTAAAACATCACAGTATATAAGGCCAGAGAAAAAAGGTTTATCAGTTTTTCCCACATTTCTGTGTCGTTCTGTGTTGTGTGTGTACTCGTCAGTTCTGCTTGTACATAATGCGTGCTTCTCAGAGACGAAATAAAATGACTCCAAGAAATCGAAAGTCTCTTCAATGCCGTCTGATAAAAAAATTATATATATATATATATATATATATATATATATATATATATATACTGCTTGTACGTGCTTGTATGTGTGTGTATTTTTTTCATTTTGTCAGGATTGGATTATCCCAAAGATCCCTCATGTGTATTTTCCTAACACTCCTCATTTATTTGAAAATGAACTACAGAAATTCAATCATATTGATAAAAGCGCAACACACACACACACACACACACACACACATATATATATATATATAC
>JAPMOR010007586.1:1003068-1015887 GCA_026543865.1 Argiope aurantia | reverse complement strand
ATATATATATATATATATATATATATATATATATATATATATATATGTATATTGTTACAAATTTTCCCAGTTTGTTTGGATAGCCGAAGTGATATGGTGTGGAGAACGCTCATTCAGCAGGCGGCAGTAAAAAAAAAATACAACGACGTTTATTTACACGAAGAGACACAGGACAGCACAAAGATGACAACTATATACAGCATAGGGGACACAATTATCTTCAGCCGAGACGTGCACACAACAAGACTCGACTGCAGACAGTAGCGCACAGCTTAGTTCAGCACTAGCTTGACTCCGTCGCTGCTCTGCTAATCTTTGGAAGACCCGTTGTTAACCGTCGATTCCGACTACCCTCGGCAGCTGCAGACTGCCTCATTTTATAGGTCTATGGAGGCGTGGCTAGAAGCCTCTCAACCAATCAGGAACTTTCAAGGCGTATCTCGGTTCCTAATGGAGGGATCGGGAAAATTCTCGATGTTTCGTGTATAATCTATTTTGGCACCAAAGTCGCCAAGTTTGTCGCCAAGCTCTGGGACCTCCGATGCGACACCCGGACTCCATCCAATACCGATGACTGTAAAACAGTCTTTCTGATGATGGAACCAACTATGCTGGGAAGCAGCATCACAGATTCGTAACATTGTCCCCCTCCTAAGGACTGCACGTCCCGGGCAGTGCAATATCAGAGTAAGAGGCATCTGCTTACAGGATTACCATATTCACACAACAAGCAAGTATAAAATAACAAATACTCAAAATGACATTCAGCGTAATTATTTTCAAAATACATGAGCAATACAAAAATAAATTGCGATACTAAAAAAAAATTAAGAAGATAAATGATTTACATTATTTATCATATAATGGGTGACCATGGTCCGAACTGGAAAGATCTTAATCACCTTGGCCAAGGTAAGGGGCTAGCCTGTTACAATGTATCACCTTCGGTTTTGAGTGTGGTGATTTTTGTATGCGTACCACAACGTTATTCAGTCTTTTAAGGACTGTATAAGGACCCTCCCAGTTGGTCTGCAACTTCGGAGAAAGTCCTTTGCGACGTTTCGGATTCCATAACCACACTTGGTCTCCTTCGTGTAAATTGTGTCCCGTTGCTCTAGCATCGTATCGGGTCTTCATCTTCTCTGAAGTCATGCCGATCCTATCTCAGGCCAGATGATGTACCTCCTCCATCTGTGTCCGGAGGTTCTCGACATATTCCTCAGGCTCCAAGGGAGCATCTGGAGGCCGGCTGAACAGTAGATCTGCAGGCAGACGAAGGTCGCGTCCGAAGAGCATTTGGGATGGGGAATAGCAGTCTCTTGAACGGCATTTCTATAGGCAAGTAGGAAAAGGGGCAGTTTCTTGTCCCAGTCCTGTTGATTGCTGGACACCAGGAGAGAGAGACTGTTCAGAATGGTACGATTGAATCTCTCTACCATGCCATCTGACTGAGGATGTAAAGCCGTAGTTCGAGTTTTGTCGATGCCAAAACTCTCTCACACAGTCTCCTGCAAACAGCCGAATCGAAGTTTCTTCCTTGATCAGAGTGCAGTTGTAGAGGAACTCCGTATCTTGAAATCCAGTTTTGAACTAGAATCTCTGCCATAGTCGGGGCTTCTTGATCGAGAATGGGATAAGCTTCAGGCCATATGGTGAAGTAGTCCAGACAACCAGGATGTTGTTGTCTGATCCATCTGATGACCTAGGAAGAGGGCCTAAGATGTCAAAGCTATTCGTTCGAAAGCTGCCCCCACATTATACAGCTGCAGTCTTCCTTTAATGCGTTTCCCAGGACCTTTACGTGCAACACAGGGATCACATGTGCGACACCACTTCTCCACGTCATTTCGCACATTATTCCAGTAGAAACGTTCTCGAACTTTTTGTAAAGTCTTCGTAACACCAAAATGCCCCCAGTCGGACTACCATGGAGTTCCTTAAGGACTGTTGATACTCTTGTCTTTGGAAGTATTAATGCCATCTGAATGCTTTTCCATCGTCAGACTCCCATTTGCGATACAGCACACCATTTCTTAGATGGAAAGAATCCCAAAGAGCCAAATAACGCTTCGTTGTAGCATGGAAAGGGGCGATGTCTTGCCAGCTAGGCTTTCCGCCTTTTGACTCTTTAAATTCAATTATTGGTTTTATTTCAGGATCAGCTAGTTGATCTTTCCGGATGCTCTTGTCACTCCATGGATCTGATTCTGATGTTGATGGTGTTGTAACTTGGCGAACTACATAATCTACCATGCCAAATTTCTTTTCAACTCTAGAGCAGTATCTGCAGTTCTCCGAACATGGTCTTCTCGAAAGAGCATCTGCCTTTCCATGCACTGATCCTTTTCGGTGGCGAATTTCCATGTCATATTCCTGTAGTCTCTGTGTCCATCTGGCTATTTGACCTTCTGGATTTTTAAAATTCAATAGCCAGGTTAATGAAGCATGATCTGTACGAAGCAGAAACCTTCGACCGTAGAGGTAAGGGTGGAAGTTCTCTACGGACTTTACGATAGCCAGAAGTTCCTTCCTGGTCACACAATAATTTCTTTCCTGTTTGGACAGACACTTACTGAAATAGGCGATGACACGCTCCTGTCCATCTATTTCTTGGGACAACACAGCTCCGATGCATTCATGGCTTGCATCCGTATCCAGAATAAATTGCTTTCCAATTTCAGGATATGCCAGGACGAGAGCAGATGTTAGGGCGTCTTTGAGCTTATTGAAGACGTTGTCACACTCGTCCGTCCAAATGAATTTCTGTTTCGCTTCGGTGAGCTTATGGAGTGGTCTGGCGATTGTTGAGAAGTTTTTCACGAATTTCCGGTAATACGTGCATAAGCCTAAGAAACTCCGGAGCTATTGAACATCCGTCGGGCAGGTCAAGTGTCTTACAGCCTATATCTTATTCGGGTCTGTTCGAACACCTTCTGCCGAAATGATTTGCCCAAGATAGGTGACTTCACGCCTGAATAGGTGGCACTTGGACGGGCTTAATTTCAGGTTCGCTTCCTTCAGCTTTTGCAGTACACGTCTAACATTTTGAAGATATTCTTCAAAGGAACGCCTCATGATGATGATGTCATCAAGGTAAACCAGACAGGTTTCATAAGAAAGCCTTCCGAGAACTGTTTCCATAAGGCGTTCAAATGTTGCTGGCGTATTACACAAGCCGAAAGGCATAGCCTTAAACTCCCATAGCCCTTGTCCTGTGGTGAAAGCCATCTTCAGTTTTATCTTCAGGATGGATTTCTACTTGCCAATACCCACTCTCGAGGTCCAGGGTGAAAAACCAGGTATTGCCGGCAAGTGTATCAAGCGTGTCATCTATCCTTGGCAAAGGGTAGCTGTCCTTCTTGATAACATCATTCAACCGGCGATAATCCACACAAAATCTAGTAGAGCCGTCTTTCTTCCTTACTAAGACAAGTGATGCCCAAGATTTTGATGACGGCTCAATTACGTCATTATCTTGCATTTCTTTAATTAGTATTTGGACTTCTTTTTGTTTAGCGAATGGTAGTCGTCTGGGCTGCTGCCTAATAGGAGGATGCTCTCCTGTATAAATTCGGTGTTTTAATAGTTGAGTCCTTCCAAAGTCCTCAGATATTCGAGAAAATAAATCCTAGAATTCTTTTATCAACTCTCTAGCAGCACACCTCTGTTTTTAATCTAAATCTGTATCCTGCAAGAAAATTTGAACTAGATTGTCTGAAGAAACGTCCTGACTATTGCACTTCCGGTCTATACAAGTGACAGGAGTGCAAGTTGCTAGCACCTCTCCTTTCAGTATAATCTTTGTCTTATCACTGATGTTAGCCACTCTCACTGGGATGACTGACTTTGAGAGGTCCACTACCGACGAAGCTACCAACACTCCTGCTCTGGTACGGCCTGTGTCAGGATAATCCATTACACCAAATCGGAATTTTCGGTTATCTGCTACCAAACCGGGTATTACACATCCAATCCTAGGCGATAAGGAGATGCCAGTTTTGGCTATTATTTTCTGTCTAGATTCCAGTTCAGCGTGTAGTCCAAAAAGAGTGATGTCTTCAAATTTTGAATTCATTTTACTATTTCCGAAATCCAGTTTAAAGTCGTATTCCGTGGGTAATTTCTACTACAAATGCCGTATGGTGGTAGTTTATATTTCCAAAGCGTATAGTGAGGTTGACTTTCCCATGAACACAAATCTTATCTCCCGTCATTGTCTATAAAGTAATGCGGGGAGGCGTCCAGATTATTTTAAATTTTAATTTTCGTGCCAGATCTTCTCTTATTATGGTCACATTGGCTCCAGTGTAGACAACCATACGGCATGAGATGTTACCAATTTGTCCTATCGCGTAAAGTCCATTGTCACCGCCACTTATGGATGAAATATGAAATACTTTGAAATGGGGCTTTTGATTATCTGTACACCTCCGCCCAGCGAGATGACCACATATTTGTTTCCCTGATGTGGTGGAAAAATTATTTCCACCACTTCTAGAAACCCAGAAGTTCCTACGGACGTGCCTGGCTGTACCACCAGTCCAACACCGAATTTCCGTACTTCTGCCATCTTTTTGCTCTTTTAACCACCGAATTTCTCTTCGCAGATCTTCAATCTGTTTTAAGAAATCAGAGTCCTAATCCGAAGCAGAGACAGCTCTGATTAGGTGTCGGTCCTTACGTGTGGCATGCTAGGCAGCCTCTATTTTATATGCAAAGACTAAAGCAGATCCTATATATTTGCAATCTGCTAGTCTAAGAGCCTTCTCTGTTTCCGGATCCCGTACACTATCGATGAAGTGCTGGAGAGCCAGATCTTGACTTGTCTCAACCGGGCAATCAGAAAATGCTAAATGGGAAAGTCGCTGAATATCGGCAGCTGATTCCTGCAGACTTTCACCCGCTTTTTGATAGCGGAACTTTAACTGCAGTCGGCTGTATTCTTTAGTGCACTTCTCTCCAAACCGCAGCTCAAGTGCACTCGATAGAGCTTGGAAATCATGTCTTTGCTCCTCCCTAAGAGTCTCAAAGATGTCGGCAGCGTCTCCGCTTAACGAAGCTGCCAAGTGAAACGCTTTGGCTTGAGGATTCCATCCATTAGCTTCCGCTACCATAGTAAACTGTGTTTTGTATACTTGCCAGGATGTTTTTTCGTCGAATGTCGAGAGTTTAATCGTCTTTGTAAATATCACTTTGGATTCCTCATGTTCATGGGAAATCTGCTTCTTCAGGCTTTCAATCTCCTTCCTAAATTTCTGTTTAAATTCTTTTCCGGTGTCTTCTCGAACCTTCTTGTCAAGACTTTCTTCCATCTTCAAAATGTTAATTTCAATATATTCTCGAACTTACTTGTCAATACTCTCTTCCATCTTCAAAACTTTAGTTTCCACTGAAATTACCTTATTCTCAAATGAAGCCACTTTATCTTCAATTGCATTCATCTTCTTCTGAATGATATTGGAGAATTTCTCTTTAACACTTACGATGTCCTTCTTAAGCTCCTCCTGTCCAGATTTCATCTCCTGCTCCATTCTTTCTTGTCCTTGCTTCATCTCATCTTGTCTTTTCTTCATCTCCTCTTGTCCAGCTTCCATAGATTTCTTCATCTCCTCTTGTCCACGGAGTCCGGGTGTCGTGTCGGAGGTCCCAGAGCTTTGCGACCATTTGGCGACTTCGGCGCCAAAATAGATTATACCCGAAACATCGAGAATTTTCCCGATCCGTCCATTAGGAACCGAGATACGCCTCGAAAGTCCCTGATTGGTTGAGAGGCTTCTAGCCCCGCCTCCTGAGACCTATAAAAGGTGGCACTCGACGTCCACAGCTCAAGGCAAACTATTTCACGCCAGGTACTTTCATTTGCAAGGTTTGGAGGTAGCCCATCTCGGGCGGGTACTCCATCAATCGTTGTCATCTTTGCTGCCGGGGTAGTCGGAATCGACGGTTCAGAACGAGTCTTCCAGAGATTAGCAGAGCAGCGACGGAGTCTAGTGCTGAACTAAACTGTGCGCTACTGTCTGCAGTAGTTTCTTATTGTGTACACGTCTCGGCTGAATATAATTGTCTTCTCTATGCTGTATATAGTTGTCGTCTTTGTGCTGTCCTGTGTGTCTTCGTGTAAATAAAGGTCGCAGTTTTTTTTTTCTACAGCCGCCTGCTGATTGAGCATTCTTCACACCATATAACTTCCACTATCCAAACGAACCCGGAAATTTCGTATACAGTTCCACAATACTACATAAGACGATGTTTCCTTCCACCTCACTTCTAACACCAAATGTTACGAATTTTTCCGTTGAGATTTCAATAAATCTATATATATTTTGGATCTTCTTGAATACAAAAATCACATTTTTTTTAACTATGTTGATTTGATATATACCTCTAAATACTGTAAGCAAAAACCAAGTTGAATGAATTTTGGTTTGTGGACATAACACCAAATTTTTAGACTTTTATCAAATTTTGGATGAATTGTGCTTCTCTGTCTACTCGTGTGCATGTAAGTACAATAACTCAAAAATGTAGAGAACTAGAAGAATGGAATTTGGTATAAAGCTTTACTGTTAAAGATTTTTGATGTGCATCATAATTTGTTGAAGGTCCATAATCGGGTTGGCAGCATCTCGGTCTATCTATTCTTGGATGTTAAAACGCTATAACTCAAAAGCATTACAAGCTAGATGAATGAAATTTGGTTGTGGTCTCGTAACCGAAATTGCAAATCTTTATTAAAATTTAGACCCAAGAGAAAAAAAATAAAGATGTCCAAAATACATCTTTACACATCTGCAAACACAAAATAACCCATCCTGTATTTATATAGAAAAGACGTGGATAAAATAACTTCATTGGCTTTTCTTTTCTTCTTGATTTTAAATCTGCATATTCTTAGTAAGTAGAGTACAGTTTATCAAAATTGATTCTAATTTTCACATGTTATTAGCCGGTTGGCTTTTTTTTAATTTCACATTTAATTCTGAATATCAAATAGTCAAATTCTTCAAAATTAAAATCACACAAACTTCCAATGGAGGAAACTCTTCTTTACCTCGTCCTCGTGAAACAGAAACTTTACTTTAGTTTTAAATAGACAAATGTCAAGAAGCAATAAATATTGTTTTGAAAAATGCCTAATGCAATTCTACAAACAGATTCTGAGCAAGTACACTTAAAAATTTGTAATATTATTTAAATAATTAAACGGATTCTCAAAACCGAATCTATGAGAAAAAAATTACGCAAATTTAAACAGTTTTTTCAAAAAATTTGTGCAAAATCAAATTAAAATTTTATTTGCGCATCTCTTTTTTTATTTCAACTCAAAGTGAACAACATCTGTATTTTTAGTTCCATATTTAAGACAATTGAATAGCTATTTGGTAATTCTTATCTTCTTGAATTAACATCCATTAAAAGTATATATTTGTTGTTGTTTCTTATGGCACTTGCCGTGGACAAGTCCGCTGTTCGAAGACAGTCGGTTAAGCTCGTTTCTATAGTAGCGTCATCTAGGGCCAAGAGACCGACTTAGCTAAACACACGTCACAACCCTTTTCACGGGGCGGACTTCATTCACTCATCCACAGATCGTAATTTAGACCTGAATCAGAGAACGATCACCCCCGATCCAGTTCCCCCAGTGGTATTGCTCCCGACATGGAGGACTTGACGGGATTTTGACGGTTTATGGAGCACCCGCCTGGCGTAGCCAGGCTATCTCCTTCCTTGCAGCTTGAAGTCTTGGCGTTGAATGTGCCTTGGACTGGGATGTTCTGGGCTCTGGATCATCTGGTCCCGGAGAGGTGGACGTGGGCAGTGGAGGGGGTGGAGCTCTTGACCAATCGTCCTTCAGCGTTTGGGTAGCTGGGCGTGAGTTGAGTGCCTAGTGCAAAAGACCAGGGAGAGTGTGTGTAAACAAGTTGAGGGTACGTCAGGCCAGGTTTAATCTATTGTATATTGTTGTCCAATGGTACTGTAACTATTTTTGGGTGGGCTGGACCGGTACATGAGACTTGGAGCAGTTTTGGGCTATTGAGCTAGGGTGATATTTCGGGGTCGTTTAATTTTAATGTTGGGGGTATATTTATTAATATTTTTGATTGCTTCGTTTTTATTGGTGTCCATTTTATTGAAGAAATTTACTGCTAGTTTTTGTAGAGTTTCGTTGAAGGAATTGAATTTTAAAGCTTTATTTAGATCTTCTGTTCTCATGTACCGGGTTGCTTTACATATGCTTCTGATTATTCTATTGTGCTGTTGCTGGAGTATTTTGATGTTACTTTTAGCAGCATACCCCCAAACAGGGCATGCGTACATGAGTACTGGACGCAAATAGGCTGTAAAAATAAGCAATTTCATGTCCCTATTCAATTTGGAGTTTCGAGCTATTAGGGGGTAAAATTTACGGGATAGTGCTCGGAACTTATCTTTAATGTATAAAAAGTGTTTTTTCCAGGTCAGTTTCCTGTCAAGAATTAATCCTAAATATTTTGCCTCCTGAGACCACGAAACATGGTTATTTTTTATTTCTATTTTGGGGAAATCCGGTTGCTGTCGACCTCTGTGAAACATAACTGCTTCCGTTTTTGTTGCATTTATCTCTATTTTCCATTTCTGGAACCATTCCTCCAGTTTTTTGATGTGTCTGTTTAGCTCGATGTGTACATAATTAGCATTTTTATTTTTGTCTAGTATCGCTGTGTCGTCTGCAAATAAGCATAACATTGTGTTAAACTGTTTTGGCATAGCATTAATGTATAGTGAAAACAGTACCGGGCCTAACTTGGAGCCCTGTGGTACTCCTGCACTTATGTTTTTGGTGTCTGAGTATTCGTGTTGTACCCTGACTTTAAAGGATCTGCCGGTGAGGTAGGATTCTAAGATGTTTATCAGATAGCCTGGAATCTGATTTTTAATCATCTTAAAAATTAATCCATCAATCCACACTCGATCAAATGCTTTTTGTATATCAAGGAAGACAGCTCCTGTTTTCTGTTTGTTTGCGAAACCTTCCGTTATGTATTCTACTACTCTTACCAGTTGATGTGTAGTGGACAGATGCGGTCTGAAACCAAATTGCTCTGGACATAGGGTGTTGTTTTCTATAAGGTGTGTGTTTAGCCTCTTGAGTATGATGCTTTCAGCAATTTTGCTTAAGTTTGGAAGCAGTGACATTGGCCTATAGCTGGTTGGGTTTGTGGGGTCCTTTCCTGGCTTAAAAATAGGGACCACCGTTGCTGTCTTCCATCTAGTTGGGAAGTGACCTACTTCCAAAATCTTTTGTATTAGCAGGGTAAAAATCATGATTATGTTTAGTGGTAAATTCTTAATAATTTTATTTGAGATGTTATCAATTCCGGGGGCTTTATTGACGTTAAGTTTTTTAATTATCTCAATTACTTCAGATGGTTGCGGTAGATCTTTAACGGGGCATGTTTGCAGTAGTGGCGCCATCTGTGTGTCGCGGTAGTTACTTAAAGTTTCTTCGACCTCGATTTCAGTTTCCTCATGGCTTAGGTTGTTTAGATTAAATTGAGTCTCCAAGCTATTTGCTAGGCAGTTTGCTTTTTCGAGGTCTGTTTGCGCGATACTAGCCGGACCATTAAGGGTCGGAATGTTATGCTTTTTTCTTTTTAAAGGGCCTCACAAAGGTCCACAGCTCGCCGTTTTCATTATTGAGATTGGTCAGTTTATCTGACAGTTCCCTGTTTTTAATTTCATTATCAAGTTTATTTATTAGTTTATTCATTCTATTTAGCTCTGATTTTACAGTGGGGGATCTGTTTAGTTGATAGAGTTTCCTGATTTTATTTCTTTCTGCATTTAATTTTTTCAGTTGAGGGTTTATATATGGTTGATTATTTCTTATTGGGAGAGAGTTAGTATTTTTACTATTTATTATTGCGTTTTCAAGTTCAGTAGCAAGGTACTCTATTCCATTTGGGTGATTTAGATTCTTAAGTTGGAAGTGCGCGTTACTAAGTTGTTTTCTATATTTTTCCCAGTTTATTCTCGTTTTTGAAATTGTTTCTGGTAGGGAGTATTTAAAGTAGAAGGTCAGGGCTATTGGATTGTGATAGGAGCTCATTTCTGCCAGGGACTGTATATTATAAGGGAATAAAAAGTCTTTTACTAACGTTAAGTCTATTGTAGAGGATGAATTTATACCAAATCGGGTGGGCTCGTTGGGTGCCAGCACTTCTAGTCCTGCGCTATCAATAAAATTTCTTAGCGTTATCCCTTTGGAGCTGTTATAATTGCATCTCCACGAGACATGATGCGCATTAAAATCGCCACAGATAATTGGGTTTGAGCTTATTTGGAGGAGGTTTTCAATGTCAAAGATGAACAGGTTATGGTCTGCGTTGGGGGGGACGTAGGTTGATATAAGAGTTATAGGGTCACCATTTTTAGGGGTAATTGCTACTAGAGTTGCTTCAACATGATTAAGCGTTAAGGGGGTGACTTGATAATGGGGTATTGTGTTTTTAACTATGATTGCGGTTCCCCCGCTGGCTTTATGAGCATCCTGGGAATCCCTATACTGATAGTAGGTGGAATAATTAGCTATAAAAATTTTTTGCCCGGGTCTCAGGTGGGTTTCTTGTAATAAAATTAGATCGGGGCTATGCTTATTTATAAACAGTTTAAGCTCATTAATTTTGCCTTTAATCCCGTTTGTGTTCCAGTACACTATGGATAGAGAGTCGCAGGTGAACGTTATTTATTACTATTATCTACTGCTTGTAGCAGCTCCCGACATGGAGGACTTTGTGACCACGACAGATTTATACGCGCGTCAGCCACCAACCACGCGGGGAATCTTCGGCCGGCGGAGTTCGAGCTCGCAACCTAAGGGACTCTACCAACCAGGTTATCCCGGCCTAAAAATATATTTAACAGATACATACATTAATTTGTCAAAACAATGAGACTTATCCCTTTATAAATTAAAGCAAGACTCGATAAAGCTTTTATTCAATCGGATTTTACACGGTGTTTAATCGGATCATTCAATACATATTTCTTTGGGAATGCGTTTAAATAATTTTCTTCATCAATCAACTTCGCCAATAAAAACAAGAAAAATTAAAATTATCAGGGAAATGATTCTTGGAAACTCTAAACATAAATCTTCGAAATTTAGTTAAATGTTATTTAACTTAATTACATTTGTTTCAGATTGAATTATATTGTCCTTGTAACCAATTCTCGAAACAGCCGCTATTTTATTTAATGAGGGGAAAAAAGTTTCGCTAGAGAAATACTTACTATTCATTTTTATGGTTGCAAATGAAGCTATCAGAATTGGCAATTTATCGCTTGAAAAAAAAATTCTATTTTGGTGAGCATAACAAAATCTTAAGTGTTACCAGACAACTTCAAGAAAGTTAACAAGCTTCAATTTTAAAAAAAATCCGAAAATTCCGAAGTTTTAAAGGTAAAAAAAGCTTTCAGCATAATTATCCCTGCAAATAAACCGCAGGATTAAAGATATTTTTAATAAAACTCTGAATGCTCATAATTGTTATAAAATAAGTAATGCCTGATTAAATAATAAAGATATTTTTTCTTTATTTTATTATAAACTAGCCGCCTTTGGCGACCAGCTGGTTCGCCAGTATTACCGCTCACTACAATTTTCAATTAAATATTTTAAGTAACTGGTCTCTTAATAGATTCTCAAACAAAACATTTTTAATCTTCAAATATTGATAGTCATACCAAACTTATACTGTTGATTAGATCGTTTCTTTCAATTTACTATATATATTTTGCTAATTTGTTGTCATTTCCGATAAAACTTCAACTTTAATTTAAAGTGGAAATGATGAAATTGGAATTAATATAAAGATATTTTTTAATAAAACCAAGTGTTTTATCTTATTTATCATCTTTATTGTTATTTATTTATTATTATTATTATTGAATATGAGTATAGCAAACCGAATCGCTCGGTATTTAAGTCTTATGTGAACTACAAAATATGTTAATATTTTTCATAATTTATGTAATATTTAAAACAATAATTCAACAAAATATTTCTCAGATTCAACATAAAATTCAGTTTTTAGTTTTGCTTTCAAAAGGATTGAAATGGAATAAATAATAATAATTTGCTCCGGCCTATAAATATATTTCAAAAATTATGAAGTCTAAATTTAATGTAGTAAGGTATCATATTCTAAGAAATATTCTGGACACACCAAATTTTAAATAAATGAATGAATGTTTCTGTTTTCCACGATCAACTAAGACTTATTTCTGAAGTTTTGAATGTTAAAAATTTAGAAAAACTCAACATTTTCATAATCTTAGGCCAATTAATCTTGAGAAACCTGCGCGTTAATTGGCGTATTTTCTTTGAAACGATCGATGGAAAATCTAAGATTATCCTTTTTTTATTGAATAGTGATATTCAAATTCTCATAAATCAGTCAGTTTAAGTGACTGATTTAGTTGATTGGAAATTAACTCTTTTTATTTAAAATATTAGTGTTTCAAGAACATTTTGTTATTCGTAATTTCCACAGCAGAAGCTTGATGTAAAATCAAAAGTTCGTTATTTATTAGAGCATTTATTAAATCAAGTTGCATAAAATATAATCATTTTCCATTTAGACCATTTTAGCAGATCTGTGACTTACTAAAGGTTTACAAATCAGCTATGTGGCCCTGATTTGAATGGATATCCTGTTCATATTAAACAAAACTTGCCTTAAAATATAACTGATTTATTGGATTAATAATATAGAGAATGTGAAAGATTATAAAATAATTTTTCTTGAATTTATTTTTTAGAAAAAATAATATTTC
>JAPMOR010007586.1:939642-998374 GCA_026543865.1 Argiope aurantia | reverse complement strand
TATGGCGCCAAAAAAGGCCAGATTTCTCACTCGTGACTTGGCTCATGTTGCGTACACTTGTCTAGACTAGAAACAAGCGACTAGCTTCTTCCATTTATATCAGCTCTATGATATAAACTATTCTAATCATTGATTTTTTTCAAATAATAAAAAAAGACAGTAGGTGTAATAGACATAAGTTGTCCATCGAATTTTATATTATAAGATTCGGAATGTGCTTATATTTTTCTGAATTTCATTGGACAAAATAGAATTAATATGAATTTTTTCTTATTTTTTATATATATAATATTATAAAGATGCAATATACTTTAGCGACATTCTATATATTACATAATATATCCCTATAGCAGATATATTATAGATTATAACGCCTTTTAACAATGTTAATGTTAATGAATTCTTTTGCTTCAATAAATGTTTTGATAATTATTAAAAGTCTTTAAAAATTAAAAATTAATAAAATTACTAACATGATTTCTGAAAATGTATTCGATTGTTAATAAATATCTGTTGTTATACACAGCTCCTGTTTCTAAAGTTTGGGAAATAGAACAAAAGAATTTATTTGCACGAAAAAAGTTTGCTTTGTTTGAACTTGTTACCACTGGGAGTTCCACAGATATGGTTGAGAACTTTTCAGTATGAAATAGTACGTTCTTGCTTTCATGGTCGGTACTAATGATTGGGCTCATTTTTCTTCGCCGATGAAGGAACGTACAATTGTTTGAGGCATGGATACACCATGCATTGTCGTAATGACGGCTATAATATGTTAACCAAAGGTTCTTTCCTTTTTTCTTTCTTTCTTTCTTTCTTTTTTTTTTTTTTTTTTTTTTGTGAATCCGGGATGACTTTGTAAATTTAGCATCCAGGGTGACTCAGATGTCCCCGTACGCTAAAGTAGAGAAGAATATAGCTCTTTGTAGATTATCTAATTTCTATATATCTAATTTGTAGATAATCTTTATTCATTTCATATTAATTTATGGTATGCATTAATCACAATGATATGCCCAATCAAAATTTTATTTTTATTCTAAAGATGTTGAGAAACACTATTTGTGTATATCATACAGTGAGTCTTCGATTGACCTCAATGGATTATACATGTTTATTAGCATCAAATTAAAGTGAAAAAAAGTTCAGTCACAAATAAAAAAAAAGAGAGGTTTTTTTAAGACAAAAAACAAAATGATTGCTTTTTTATATAAAAAATACACCAACAAATTTAAAAATATAAAAATCTGTTAATTATTTAAATCATAATTACACATTCGATTCTTATGATATTAATTGTTTAAATATCTAAAAAAGGATAATATAAATAAAACAAAATAAATCTAAATTGTTGAAAATACTGTGTGCATTGATTTGTAACCTTTTTCGGTCATTTCACAGATTATCCGAGATTGTTGTGCCAACCAATTCTGCGGATAGATGGGAGTTTATTATATTTCCTCTGCTCAGGAAATTTACATTTTTTTTAAAAGTTATCAACATTATTTATTTTTATCGATTTTATGTTATGCGCAAGTTTCGAAAAAATAGGAACCTTTTCCCCAAAAAATGGATTATTAGCAGTACTGTGCGCAGAATGGCCAGATATAATTTGTTTAGCGTTATACAACATCAATTCAATGCAATTCAAAAAACATAACATATATTTAAGAATCAGAACATTTTTTGTTTGGTTTCTTAATATGTTCTACATGTCTTTTTACTATTTATCTAAATATTCTACCAGTATTAAGCAGTAAAGTTTTATTTACTAATTTTACTTACTTTTTTATAACTTACTTTAATTTAATTTTACTTATATATATATATATATATATATATATATATATATATATATATATATATATATATATATATATATATATATATATATATATATAACTGAATAACAGTATATGCACGATTTGTCAGCCAATAGATAGAGCACCTAGCAGAATCAAAGTTATGCATTAACAATAAACTCTCGACTATTGTTATCCTAAAATGAAGTTAAAAACTTTTCAATCATTAATAAAAAAAGAGAAATTTTAACATGAAAAAAATTGCTATAAAAATTAAATGAACAAATCTGTAAGTACAGTCTATTGATATTAAGTCATAATTGCATATATCAATTCCTTCCCTCTTGAAAATTAAAAAAAAAATTCAAAAATATTCTTTTGTTGATTTTTATCTTTTACTTACTTCTTTACCACTTACTTCTTTTCCGCCATACTGCATTGTTAACACAAATCATTATTGTAATCTATTCTAAAAAATCGTATTTTGTTCAATTCTTATTTGGTTTTCATTCATGAAAAAGTTGAAAAACACATAATTGAAATTGGCAATACAGTTATGTAAATAGTAAAACTGTAATATTGATAATTATTTCTATTTTTCATACTTTTTTATGAAAAAACATAAATAACCATTTTTTGTTTTGTTTTACTTCCTATTATAAGGATGTTTTAAATTTACAGAAAGATAGAGTTACTGTAAAAAAATGAATAACATCAAGTGAAGAATGTTTTGAAATTCATGCACATTCACATTCTAAAAATGAATATGAGTTACTGAATATTCTTTCTAAAATGATGAAGAATTCGATATCGTTTACTAAAATTACTCCTCAAGCACTAATGAAGAGGAAGGTAATGTTAATACAAGTAGAGAACGGAAGAGAATGAGAAGATTTTGGGAATAGATCGAAACAAGTTCATCTATTAGCAGACCACCTCTATCATTTTCAAAGATGTATCTGTTGAAATACATTATAAAATACACGAAAATAAAACCATAAAAACCTCTAGGGAAAAAAAATGGAGTTCAAGTCACGATAAATTAAAGGTTTTTATAAGTATTTTATATGTACGAGTTGCGTATGAACAAAAAAAAATGTTAAGGCATCATCTTTTATGAAATAAAAAAATTACATGAAAGGAAAAAAATGGAAGAATAAATTTGTTTTGGCATCAAGACTATGGAATACATTTGTTGAAAACAGTCAAAGCTTTTATAAGCAAGCCATATATATCACATTGGATGAACAAATTTTTCCCAACGAAAGTTAGATGTCAGTTCACCCATTATATCTAAATAATCCAGATAAATTTTGTATAAAATTTTCTCTGGCATCCGAAAGTAAAAGCAAATATATTGAGAATGGTTTCTGTACTTAGGGAAAGATAAAATGACACCGATATCAACTTCATTTAACCCGACAGATAGGCAGTAATTTGCATGTAAATGAAAAGGTGTCGAAAGACACATTTTGGTCAAAATAGGTTAAACAAAATCGTGATAGAAATAGTGTTAGAAGTTCTTCCATTTTCTAACATATGAACTTCTTTTCTTCGCCTTGATATTGTTATAATAATTTCTATATTATTCTTTTTTTTTACCTTCTATAACTTGAGAATAGTGGTAACCGGTACATTTCCAACGACAAACTGATTGTTTTATCAGCGGCATGCAGATATGCTAAATTTTATATATTCTGCCTATTCCAATAACTAAATAGCATCCGGATTCTGTCTTTGAGATAACAAAATACATGGCTTTTATTCAATGAAGTGAATCTTTAAATGCGCTTCTAGGTCCTATCATGATTATAACAATCCATATGAAGTAACTTCATATTCTGAAGAATATGCTGGAATCGTAGACACGAAAAGATTAGTATTTCGATTGCCTACTGCTAATGCATTAAAAATATTGATTCTCTTTTCTTTCATAATTGCATTAAGTAAATAAAAAAATTATCACACAATTATTATTTACCTAAAGTATAAATAGCATAGAACAATTTATAATTTGACAGTTTAGAAATTTGATGGATAACAGGATTCAAACCAAATACTATTACTATTACTTCTAACTATATAAGATGAAAATTCTTACTCACGCTCTCTCTTTCATTCTTTTTGTTTGCTTACTCGATTCGTCGCTTTGCTGCCATTATGGCTTGAAGAAAGACATCTTGACAAAAACTAAAAATCGCTAATTATTGCTCGAAAGTAGAAACAATAAAAATCATTGAACAGCTCAATGCCTCTCTTTTAAACCAAGTTTTGTAGATATATTTAACAAGGATTTCTATTCTTTCTCATTGTAAAGTTAATATTTTAGAAGGACTTATCGCATTATTTTCAAGGTAATGAAAAAAATAAATTTAATTAGGCTCTTTATGTTGAGTATTTTGTAATTAAAATTTCGGGTTTTTTTTTTTTTTTTTTTTTTTTTAAGTTTCAAACTAAGAGAGAATTTTAGAATTATTAGGGCAAAATTATTTATCTCACTAAATTGGTGAAAATAATAATGGGAGACATAGTGATGGAGACGATAATAATCTCTCATTATCACATAATGACGAAGGGCACGTTGTAAATCAACCAACAAAAAAAGTTTCATATGAGATCAAGACAGACACCGAAAGAGATAAATCTTGCTATATTGAATATGTCAGATTCCAAAACAAAATAATATTAAGAAATTTATATCATTATAAGAATATTACATGGCAGTTGCCGATGGTTGGGTAAATTACAATGGAAACAAAACCAGCAAAAAGTAGAACAAATCTGTGTGCGTAAGAAATGATGAAAATAGGCCAGTGAAGCACAAAACTATTGTGATCCAAACAACGAAGGAAGTGCGACTAATAATTGGAAAATGAGACTAGTAATTGTAAAATGTAATACGTATTTGTGTCTATAAAGAAACTTGTGCTTCAAAAAATGTCATTCGTCATTTTAAATTAAAGTTTTTTTAAATGTATAATTTTAAAATTAGTAAATTTTTAAATTAATTTTTTGTAAGTTTTCATTAATAATATTTAAAATTTATTATTACATTTATCGTGTTAGTGACTACTTTAAGTCATTTCAAACCAATTTTGTATGTCTTGATCATTTGCAAATTTTCTCATATTTTTCACCGTTTAGGCCTGAAGTCCATAAATATGGATCTGAGATTACTAGCCCCCTAAAGTATTACTTTCAGAAAGATGTTTTTTTCTGTGTCTTTGATGTCACACTATGGGTGTAAACGTCTTGAAAGGGTATTTATGTTGTTATTATAACTTGAGGTTTGAAAAGGATAGAAATCATGAAAACACAAAATTGAGATTAGATATTCTTTCTCCTCATTACGTCATGGATAAGTTCAAAATCTAACAACCAGACAGAAATAATATGATCCGAAGAACAAGAGCACTTTGTAACATGGATCAATTTGCATTTATTTATTTATTTGATTTAATTTTTTTAAAATTTTAATTTTATTTTTTATTTTTCTCATGCAGAGAAAAATATTCTAATCGTCAAAAAATTTGAACTCGAGATTTTGACGAATCTCCACACATTATACTTTCCTGATTTCAAGGAGCACATTTTTATAGTTATGTCTGTCTTTCTGTGAATCCAATAACTCAAAAACTCTTTGGGCTTGATGGATGAAATCTAGTATACGGACTTGAGATCAGATTTGCTGACTTTCATCAAATTTTGAATGTGATTCATTCAAAAATAATCTACATGTCTGGCTGTCCGAAAAAAGTGAATACCATAACTGGAAAACGATCTACATTAATAAAATTTGGTACATAAGTTTAACAATCAAAATGCAGATCCGTTTTGATTCAAAACGAAATTTTGAACAAAATTTGCTGTTTAGCTTTCCTGTACCGTTTGTCATTCTGTGCTTTCGCATATATATAAATGCAATGACTTGAATTAAATTCGGTAAGTAATCTTACGACTACAACTTTAGTTCCGTGAAATTTTTTGGATTCATTCGGTGAGAAAAAGGCATCCAAAATACATATTCTTCCGGCAAATTCGGTAAAAATACTAGACTCAAGCCAAAGATCTATATCTCATGACTTTTGTTCCCCAATGTCATGCAAGAGATTCGTGACCTCGCCCAAAGTCCACAGATTTATGCAGGGGAAAGGAGGTAAGACCTTTACTCCAGGAGTAGGCCACTCCCACTGGTTTTTTAAATTAATCTTCCTTCTCTTACTGTTTATAGATAGTATTAATACTTAGTGATATAAACAATATACAGATAATGAAATATGAAACTGATTAGATGCTATATGGAATAGGATATGTACAAATGAAATAAAAATGGTAAATGTATTCAAGGCACAACAACCATTCCTAAATATTGATTGAAATGAGAATTAAATACCGGATTAATAATCATCAAATTATAAGCATCCCGTTCATTTTTAAACAGCATTTAAGACATGATATTCCACTTCATATTATAAATTAAATTGTATGCCAGTATTTTATCTAACTGGCAACGCATTAAAAAGTTTCTGTTGGTTTCGAATTTTTTTTTAACTCTTTTTTCCGTCGCCTTTATAAGAATGCTGAAAATGCTTTCAGGTCTTTGGGAAGAAAATTATATATATTACTGGATAAAAATTAATGTAATGGCAGAAATTAAAATTACGATTCAGTATTTCCGAATATAAAATATTAATAAGAAAATGGTTCGTAATGAAAAAGAATGTGACAAATAAATAGTGTTTCATGGAAAGAAATAATTTATAGTACAAATTGCTGTAAGACTTCAGCTTCAAAAATATGCACAGTAAGGATTTCTAATAGTTTTATAGTAATAAATCGCTAGATTTCTTCTAGCGAGTGTAACAGTATTGCTTATCAAAAATCATTTATGATACTGAAAGCACATTTTTTCAAACGCAATAGAATACATCACTTTCTAACAAGAACTCTCTAAGGTAATCTACGAACTTGTTTTTAAGATAAACATCCCTATTTCGGAAACTTTTTTAAATAGAAAGTAATGGTATCTGCCTTCAATTTTCCAATAATTTTGAATGACTTGTGTTTTCCATCAGACATCGTGACGTGAACAATGATTGCCGTGCAACTGAATCAGTGTAGAAATTAATTTCTTATAGAATTTAGTCGCCTTTTGCCGCATTGTCAACCATTTCCCTTCCTTTGCAATTATACGGATCTTCCACCAGAAAAGCTTTGTTTTATAGTAAGTTTATTTTATTTCACTATCTTTGTTCTGTGTAAAATATTCTGTTATTTTGTTTATAATTATGAAATGTACATACAGAGTGTCTCAGAAAAGTGGAACAAGGGTTTATTTCTCTATATATTGCACCTAAACTTATAATTCCATTTACGAAGTTTCATTAAATAAGGTAGGCAATTGTATGAAAATTGTTTGCCTTTGGTGGAAGTTGATATTAAAAATTTTAAAAAATGACATTTTTATACTGCTCTCATAGTGAAAAGTGTCAAAAGTGTTTCTTACTAGATTTAAAGGTCTTAGCACACATTTAGATGGAAAAATTATTTTAGAAATGCATATTTATTCAATTTAGGATAAAACTGCCACATGTAAATATTTAGCAATACAGCACTCAGCCATCTTGATTTGAAAGAAAGGTTTTTAACCGCGCATACTGCTGGTCACTTTGATTCATCAGTACTTGCAACATCAACTTAACAAAGAAGAGAAGTCATATCACTGATTCTCCGACCCACCCGAAGCCACACGGATAACGAAAACTGAATGACCAGACCACCGCAACAGCAACACTGGCGGGAACTATGGTTGTGTCCTAAGGCCCATCACCGACCACGGTACAACCCTTCCCGAAGGAAGTACGTTCCGTTATCGATGGGAGGAGCCAAATTCCCCACCTTTTTGTATATCTTCCAGGATGGCAGATCCAACTACCATACCGGAAGCATCTCATCCTCATTTCGAAGTGCCCCCCCCTGGGAGTTTAATAAAGAAGAAAAGAAAGACTTTAAAATCTGAACATTTAAGATAGCTTAGAGAAGTAGTGCAGTTCCGAACAAGGAAAAAAAACCGTTCTCTGCTCTCAATCGTGTGCGCGATTTTTAAGAAATGATGGATTTTAACAAGGAATATCTTGAAATCCTGATAATTTATGCTGTATGCAATCATAATACATCTGCACGTATGTGCAAGGATTGGATTGGATTGTGGGATTTAACAGCGACAGAGCCATATTTGACCATACTGCGCCAAACGTACGATGAACGTAAGTGCAAATCTTATTATTAGAAAAATACATTGTATAGATTTCCAACAAAGTTTGTAAACAACACAGTTAATACTTTATTTGGCGATTTTTAAAAAAAAAACTAATGTTAGTTCAGAGATAAAATACTATTTTCTAATTCTGCCTTTTTAATAACTTACTGTGATATGTATATTATCCCAAAAATATACAACGGAAAACACACTCAAATACTATTCTGAGATGTGAAAAATTGGTCCAAGTCAGCGAATTTGCCTTTTAATATCTCGACAAATTTTAGAAGGAAGCTTGAAATTTTTTGTTTGCATAAATAAATGCTTAGAATTTTTTTTTTTACTAATTGGCATATTAACATTATAGGGACCATATAAAAATATACTTTTATAAATTTCTTATTATTAACTTCCTAAGAAGCCAAAATGCAATAAAATTTCCCACCTTATTTAGTAAAACTTAATGATAGGAAATGTACATCTAGGATAAGGAAATTAAAGCTTAGAAATAAAATAAATGCTTATTCCTTTTTTGGGAGAGAAGGGCACCCAGGATAAGGAAATTTCCTTTCTTAAGCGCTAACTGTAATGATAAACTCTTTCTACGAGATTATTGATCAGGGGAAAATATTTTTCACTTATAACTTGATCTGAATGGTTTGATCAGTAAAGTATTTTTAAATTTAAAATTTTGATTGACATCTTTAAATTCTTATCATCCGCTTTTTTTTTATTGAGCTAGTACTTTCTATCTGATATCTCAATTTAGACTTGAGTATTAATATGAAAAGGGAAATGATTAAACTTCAACTAATCCAATAATCTGCTGAATTGAAACATATCCATAAAATATAAAATTGAGTAGTTTAATTTTTCAGTGTTGAAGTTTTCATATATACAATAACGAAAATGTTTCATAATTTTGTAATAACTTCAGCAATTTTCTCTTTATTGGTTCAACAAATTGAAATTACGTTAGAAAGTAAAATTTCAAGCTCAAAGAATAATTATAACTTTTTAGAAAAAAGACAATAGTGCTTAAATTAAATAAATGCTATAAATTATTAAAAAAAATTTATGATTGCTTGATTTGAAATTAGTCCATACCTGCAACTATCATAAAATTAAAACAAATAAAAAAAATGCATTTAAATTAAGTTTTAAAAAGAAAACCAATCAATATGTCATAAAGAGCAAGTTTCTATGCTAGTTATCAAGAATAGAAAAAAAAATCCAGTATCATACTAAATCGAAAGATTTAAATTAACAATAAAAAAGTTTTGTTGTAGAATATATCTAAAATATATATATATTTAAAAATTTATCGAAATTAGAGAAAAAAAATTTTTAAGAGAAATTAAACTGATACTATATTAATTCTTTTTAATTTTCAGATAACGTAAAAATCAATTTTTCTTCACCTTTATTTGATTAAAATTATAACAGAAATTTAAAAAAAAATAATTTTAAGGTATACATGTATGCATGTTCCGAATATTGTAGCTCGACGTCCAATTATCTGCCCTGCAGAGTGCTAGCGTAAAAAAGGCATATTTTCTTCTTTGTTTGGTGGCATATATTCTTCTTATTAGAACAGATGCCTTTTTTAAAATACAAAGAAAAGATTCTTGCGTATGACAAATTTTATTCGACAAGTTACAGGAGTTCCATTAACATTCCATAATTTCAGTGAGTCAGTTATTGTATAAATAATTAATAATCACTTTGCTGTATATCAAAGCAGACTTGCAGTTATGACGTTATTGTTTTTTTAACAAAAAGAAAAAATAATATACAGGGACGATTTGCCAAATTGAGGTATGTGTCACAGAATGCCTGCACTCAAGGTTCGTAACCACCGGACAAAACATATACGGCATATAGAATAATTAAACCCATTTTTTTAATTCAATATCTTAGGTTTCAATTCATATGTTTGAAATAATGCTATTAGCTTAATAAAATGGCCTCTTACTAGGATATTATGATAATGAAAACTGTATCATAAGATTTACAAAGAATTTCTTGCGAAGAAAATTCTAGACTAATTAAAATTTCAGGGAAATTTTGAGAGCAAGTATTCCTTGAATAATGAGAGAAACAATAATTGATTATTAGATGACAAAAGAAATAATTTAAAATTCAGTGAGCTATTGCTCCAGTGAAAGCAATGGGGTCGACTTATTCGGTTCCTATACTTAAAAAAATGTAAGAACACAAAATAATGCTCTAAAAACAAAATAAAAATAAAAATGAAGATAATGATAAATATTTTGTAGAAAAATAGTCCAAGAAATCTTCGTTATTGATTTAAAGGCAAAAAATCTTTTCCATTTTGATGAAGATAGCAATTCTTAGCTTAAAGAAGGTTGCAAAATTACCTGTGAAAGAAAAATGCCAGTAACTATGTCGATACTCACAATTCTATCCTGATTAATAGTTTGGTAGAATTTAAAAAATAAAAATATGGTCCATGCACCGGATGAAGTAATTTAATGTTTAGGGTTTTATAAGTATAAAAGGAAGTGCAGTAGGTTTGCAGTTTAGTAAATTTCGCAGAGAAACTTCGCCAATCTGACTGACAAGTAATAAAGTTCAATGTAGTATGCTGGTTTATTGTTCGCATATTAGATACATTAGTTGCCATGACTCTGTTATTAAATAATACATTTAAAAATAGACTACTCAAGTAAAAAAAAAGCCAGATAATTAATAAATTATTATTTAAAAACGAATATTTCTTCACAAAAATGGGATTTTTATCCAGCTGGAAAGTTTAACAAAAAAATAAATTTGGCATCTTATTCACTGAAACAATTTCTTATGTTTATAATCATTGTTTTTATTAATTCTAGACTATCTAGCATAGAAAACCTGATCATGGACGAAATAAAGAGAAAACCACGGTATGTAAAAATGAATGGCATACTTTATCCGGAGATGTTCTCTCCAAATTGCTTCAAGGAAGCTTTGGAATACAAGCCTGAACGTGGCGATGTCTTTATCTGTACGTATCCTAAATGTGGCACTACATGGATGCAGAGCGTTGCCATGTACATCTTTCGTAAAGGCAAAGAGTTGGATCATCGATCGGATTTCTTACAATGCGCACCTTATATAGATATGATTGGACAGGAGGGTATCGACAAAATGCCAAAACCAGGAGCATTCAAAACACATTTGCCTTACTCTCATATGCCTTATTCCCCTGACGCTAAGTACGTTTTTGTCGCTCGAAATCCCAAAGACTGCTGCGTCTCTTTTTATTACCACACAAGAAATATTCCAGGTTTTGGTTACTGGGATGGAGAATTCGATGATTTCTTTGAACTTTTCATGGCTGGTGAGGTAGAATACAACGATTATTTTGATCACTTGCTGGATTGGTACCCACATCGAAACGACCCGAATGTGTTCTACACCACCTATGAAGACATGAAGAAGGATATAAAAGATATCATCTTGAGGCTTTCCAAGTTCCTGGGCGAGGAATACATAGAAGCAATTGAGAAAGATAATAATATCCTGAATAACATCATACATTTCAGTGGATTCCAATATATGAAGGAAAGCTACTCTGATATGTGCGAAGTCGAAAAAGAGGGAACACATATATATACAGGACTTCAGTATATTAATGAATTTACAAAAGCATTGAAGCTTCCAGAAGATCTTCCAGAAATTGAATTTGTTAGGAAAGGAATTGTTGGAGATTGGAAAAATCATTTCTCGGCAGAACAGAGCGAAAAGCTCAATGCAAAATTTATCGAAAAATTGAAAGATACAGAAGTTGTGCAGTGGTATCCATTAGAATAAAGTAACAAGATTTTTTTTCCTTGGTGAAATATTTTCACATTTATTTTAGAATGCCTTTTATTTCTCTGGGAAAGTTTTCGGTTCATTACAATTTAAAAATAAATGCAGAATTATTTTCTGTTTTGTTGAAACAAGGTTAATAGGTTTATATTTTTCTGAAGCTTAACTGAAATATTATTAGCATTATATAAGATATTGTCAAAGGTTCATCTCAGTTTTTTTATAAGAAACTGAGATGAATTTATAAGGAAATATATTTGTTTTCTTCTTCTTATCAAACAAGTATGTTGAAACTTAGTAATATCTATAATTTAATAAAAAGCTAATAAAACAAATGCTTTGTTTATGTGTTTTGACTTACATATTTTCTTTGTATGCATACAATTGTCCCCAAATCCAGTAAATTCATTACAAATTGAAATGGTCAACAGAAAAATGATGCCTATCAGCATGCTCATGAGTCCACATTGAGAGCAATTACAGAACATACCTAAACTAGGTCTACATATCATGTTTCAATTAACACAAATTAACAATATACATTTATAATAATTATGCTTTTTAATGGGACAATCCTGTACAGCATTTCTGAAAATTGACACGAAGAAACTTTAAAATAAAAAGGAATGATTCAACGGGGTTGTTCTAAAGTCATTAACCTTACCTATCACAGAATGTTTCTTAATGATCTTTAATGCTTTATTTTCCTAAATAATCTCGTAAAGATTGAAAAGGACAAAGTTCACAGATACTGATAACGAAAACAGATGGCAGTTGATGCAGATGTCATTCGACGTTTTCATATTTCATATCAGTTTTAAACTGCATTTTAAAGGCCTTGGCATCTTCATTTTATTTATCTTGCTCTTTAAATTTTATACGAAATTAAATAATTTATTATTTTGTAATATAAATTTATAATAGAAAAATAGTATAAACAGTTCTGACCAAGCTTTACCAAGTACTTGTTAAACTATTCCATTAATTTTTATTTATTCACTACTTAATTACAAGAATTGATATAATCTACTAAATATCTTAAACAGAAGACAAATATGTAATGGTTTTTCTAGTTTGCCCTTTAAAGTTGTGATGGCTTATCTTAAATATTATTTGAATTAGAAAATAAAACTTATTGAACAAAATTATCTTGGAGTCATTTTTAGAAAAAAAAAAGTATAGATATTCGAGCATCTTATCAGCATATTATAAAGAAATAACTTCATAGATATAGAAAAAATAATAACCAATATTGCAAAATTTTGTCGAAATATTTGTTTATTACATAATATTTAAGTAACATAATTTATAATACAAAATTAATAATTTTGGGAAGTTGTGAGAAATAAATGGATGAAAGAAATATTTAGTTTATAACTTCTTCGACGTGCCTTTCATTTTGTCAATATTATAATAAATAAAGTCAATATTACACAATTCTATTGAAAAGAAAAATGCAATCACATACTGAGAAAGATATACACCTTTATGTAATAAATAATAAAAATATGTATTAAAATGCCAAAAGCTTTCTGAAAACATATAACTGGAAAATAACAACTCTAAAATATAATTACATCTGTTATATATCTTGTCTATGTTTTTGTGTCACAGTCTGGTGCCTCGCACGTGATTTTTCCAGCTGACAAAATATACCTTTACTCTCACGAATTCTCTAAATGGAACTGAACTAATTCAAAACTGAATTGGTATTGAACCACGAAACACACACACACATACATCTTTCCGTACCGAGCGATCATGCAAGTCATTGAAAACATAAAAGTATTCATAAAATTTTATTGATGTCATTAAATCTGTTTTTTGATTAAATTAAAAGTAAGAAAAAGTTAGTGTCAGGGGATATTTTTTACTTTTCCATCAAAATTTTGAAAATGAAATGGATCAGTTGCAAAAGAAATTGAGATTCATTTCAAGACGGTGGCTTATCACATGTAAAGAAATAGACTTTTTAAACGAAAATGATTTTTTTAAAATTTTGATTATATAAAAAGGGAAAGTAGAAAATAAAATAAATACTCTTTTTTCTACTATCATTGGAATTAATAACAGTTACTCATTGCTAACGTGTTGATGTTTTTGTATTAACATCTCAATCAGATCCATAAAGAAAACTAGTGTTACTAGAATTCGTTATGTATGCAATATTATTTTGTTTTTTTAATGTTTTTTAAACGTAATACTGAAATATAGGAAATCGTGAATAATTTAGAGAATCTGAAATTAAATTTTTTTAATGTTCAGTAATTTGAAAATCTTCTCAAATCTTCAAGTCATCTCATGATATCTTTTGATCATGTCAGTCAAATGATTTGTAACTAATATCAAATATTTTATCTATTAAATCATAAATTTTCGATAACTTATTAAGATTATATACGTTTTGCGAATAATATGGCATTAATGATAAAGGAAGCTTTAAGAATATTATTTTGAAGTTCAATTTTAATTTTTACCCACTAATAGCAAAAAATTTTAGAACGTACAAAATCTAATTTTTTTATTGCGTTCTCTTTTTATCAAAAAATTTTAAAAAACTATCCTTAAATTATTGTTATTAAACAATCACACTTGTCGTTTAGTAAATCAAAATATTTAATTTTAACGCATTGATATTAAAATACTATGAATCTAAAAAACACATATTCCAATTCATTTTCAACTGATAATGAATGACTCCCTAAAATATTTAAACTCCATTCTACATATTTGATTTTCAACAAAATAAATGTATGTCATGAAAGTTTAAATATAAAGTTAACAAATAAATATTTTGTACCGATAAAGGGCTTTCTGTTACTGCCATTAATTTTGATTTTTTTTAGACGATGCTATTTATTCAGGAAAAGGAAAGAAACAGATGAGCTAACACATTTCTCTCTCTGCAGTAAAGGGTGTTGCATGTAACTGATAGACCGAAATCCAGGTTTTGCAGACAGCTTGTCGGTAAGACCGATCACATGGAAGGTCAGTAGTTTTCGTGTTTCTAAAATTTTAGATAAGCAATCGTGTTTCTCAAATTTAAATTAGCAATTTCTTTAAAAATATATTATTATAAGGCCAAAAAAACTTTCATATGATTATTATATACGATTATTACTTTTAGTTTCGGAACTTCAATTTATAAACAGATGACTATTGGGTTTGTGTTTTTTTTTTTTTTTTCGCCTTTGAAAAAATAATTCTACGTAAGCCTATTTTTTAATATGTGCATTTTATCAGTGTGCATGTTAATAAGCATATTTCCTGATTATGGAAAGCCATTTCTCTAAATGTTCGTATTCACATCTTGTTAGAGTTCATTGCTTAGGTACGGGAGAAACATAAATAGTGTAGATGAACCGGAATTTCCAAGAGTATAGAATTGCATTTATATAAAATTAATGTGATAAAATTTTATAATTAAAATAAGTATGCATAACATTTTATTATGAACCTAGTAAAAACCTATTATTTTTATAACGTTTCCAAATGATTCGCTTCTGTCTGAATGAAGCCATCTGGCTTGTGACAATTTTTCAAAGTTTTTAATAGCTTGGTAAATCTGTCAATAATAGCCATATAATAACTCATTAATATTTTTGGTTTATACCAGGAACGTTTTATTAATTTGTAAGTTTTTGCAGTTTCTTAATATTCTGCCAAACGGCCGAAAGAAGCCATGAGGACCAGGTTTTGATCTGTGTAAACGTTCCCTCAAATACCCCAGCAGCAGTGAGAATGAAATTGGCAAATCATCCATTGAGGAAGCTTCTGATTTTCTTTTCGAAAAAGCATATGATGACTTCACTTTGTCCTGCATTAACAGCAATGTTATCGTTCTCAACAACAGTGTTTCAATGCTTTGGACAATGAAGAAACTCAATATTACTGTTTTGATATTTTGTACTAATCCTAATGCCTAAGCGCATGCTTAACATACACGTTACCACATGTTTGAGGAACTAAAACATATTCTTCATCTTTCGATGGTCATTTACCATTTCTTATAACACAAAAGCTTTAACTTTTCAAACATCGAAGCGAATATTCAGTGAACTATACCTTACTTCAACGATTGATCCTGAATGTTACATCTGAATTTCTATTTGTCTGTCTTTAAATTTTAATTCTATCATTATTTATTGGAAAATTTTCATCAGATATTTTTTTTACAAATGAGATCATTAACTAACAATGAAGGAAGGACGGTGGTTGAGCGATTCTTACTCCATATCTGTCACATGATCTAACAATTGAGTAGACATTTTAGATGGAAAAGGAATCATGGAACTGTTTTTATTTGCATTAACATTATTTAATTACATGAACATTTAGGGAATGAAACACATTGAAGTACTTTTGTAATTGACAACGTCTGTGATGCTACAAGCATTCTCATTTTCCTCTCTGATTTCTGTGTTAACGCTATTAAAAAACTAATTCTTCAGATAGCTCCCCAATTCCAGCAGAATGCGAATATAGTTTCTGAAGCTTGATATTTCATCTTTCTTGTAGAATTCTTGAAGCTGTTGAACAGTTTGTAGATCAAGGATATTAATTATCATTATTTTTTCTAATTTCTGGCAAGTTATAATTTTTTTTTGTATTCACATTCCTTGAGATTTCTCACACTGGCACAATTTTGTTAATACATTTGCACAGCGGAAAATCAAGAAACGTGTTTTTTTTAGCCTTTTCTCCAAAAACTTCGGATTTATTTTAAAATACAGAAGAATCTTTTTGGACCAGGGTAAGAATTATATAGCTTCAATAGCTTTGCGTGATAAAGAACTGAAGCTGAAGCTTTGTATCAAATTTTTTTATTATTATTTTAAAAACGATGTTTTCTTAAATTTCAATCACTTTTGATTTGTAAGTTTCTCAGCTTTTTTTCGCGTCCTAATCCAGTTACAATAGCTAAATACATCTCTATGTGTGGGTAGAACAATGCAGCTAAACTCATATTTTCCGATTATAATGAGACAATTTGTTCTCTAGCCTGAGTTATAATTCTAATTTCTAAATATTTCAGATAATCAGTAACTATAAAATACAAAATTTAATTAGCTAAATGCTATAAAACATTTTAAAAGCTTAAATACACAAGAAATGAAAATTGTAATGAAAAGTAGACACTGGATATCAAGCAATAAGTGATGCACACTCAAACTAAGAAATCGATTCGGCCCAATGTACGATTCCCTCCAAAACTTTCTAATGCCATGTTATTGATGTCATTTTTTAAAGATATTTCATACTTTATAGAACTTATCAACACCAATATAAGTAGTAGTGACTGCAGCCAAAACTATGATCAATAAGCATATGATTTTTTAAGAAGTAAAATTTTGAGACTTTTGCGTTAAAATTCTGAAGAAAATTTAACCAGTATATGCTATTCAATGGGCGGCTTCTGACACCTAGTACAATTTGATAGGATAAATTTATTTTTCGATCCACTCGCAGTTTTACATGAATCATTGAATTCTGTAACATCACTAGTAAAGTGCTCACAAATAGAATCGTGCTTGTATTTTTTTTTCTCAAAATAATTTCTTTATAAAAAAATAATATCCCGATAATGATCCTTTACAATCCCCTGCGTCATGAAACTCAACTCCCTTGCAGACTTTGACATCCTTTTCTGAACAATTCTATAACTTTATTCAAAAACCAAAAGAGACACAGCTCTATTCTTTTATACAGGTTCAATTAACGGAGCCCTCTGTTAATAGAATCTTGGTCAACTGAGTACTTACGATACATCATTTTATATAGCAATATTTCCCTAATTCTGCATTATTTATTAAGGTAACCTACATTTACAATAAATTGCATTTAGATTGTTTTATAGTCTCTCAGTCTCATGTTGAATTTCAATTAAATTAATAAAAGTCGACAATTCTTTGACCAACTTAAGAGAATTATTGCACATTCTTCGATTTTGTTCCAATTAATTTATCTCCTCACTTCAAAATAGTAATTAACTTAACATTGTAGAAAGGAAAGTGAGGAACTGGTAATATTTTATTGGATTGTTTAATTGCATTAATTCGATTGGAGTGAAAACATAGCAGAAATATTAGTAAATATTTTTATTAAATATGATTTCTAGTAGTAAAAATCTCTATTTTTATATTACTACATCTTCTACTTTCAACATTGAATTTTAATATTTCACACACAAACGATGTTTCATATTCTCATATCTCAGTGAACCATTTTTAATTCTTTTGATATAAAATAAAATTTCCTTCAATGAAGATTGTTGTATTTATATCATTAAAAATATTGCAAAATTATCAAAAAATTGAAGAAAAAAATATCTTCGTCTTATTCCAATATCAATGCAGACCCTATTATAGGTTAATTATAATTTTTAATTTACCAAATAAAATAAAGAGCAAACAGTAATTTGTTTTTCTTTAATTCTACAAATAAATTATTTTATATGTTTCATTCCATGCTTATTAAATTAAAGAATACCTTTATTTATAGCGTATAAAACAGAATAAGAAATAGAAATAGTGTATTTATCTAACCGATAACCGTTATCGAATCGTTTACGTGTGTAACTGTATCTATCACGAGGCTTAATAATCAATCCAAGAGATAGTGGTTTTTAAAAGCTGATTTAATTTAATGCATTATCTCTGCAAAATCACGTTCGCACGTCATTAATATACAGCATTTCAACTCGAAAATATATCATAATTTCAAGTATCAAATTTTTTATTTCGTTTAAAAATAGTCATCACGAGCATTAATTGGAAAAACTTTTCTATCCGTAAATTTACAAAATATAAAAGAAAGAATAAATTTTATGAAATTATTCTTTTAGCAAAATTATTAGGTTTAGCAAAATTACGATGAGGTTTTTGTTACATTTACAATTGAACTTTCATGTTTTCATGCAGATTCATCATCTTTTGGAGCAAATATAAAATAAAAAAATATTCTTATGTATCTGATTAGTAATAATGTAATATAATGATTAAATGTAATGTATATTGTACATTAGCGTGTCGTAATATCCATTCTACAATGTGTTTAGTAATATGTAAATTACACTTCAATCAATGAATATAAAGATTATTCTAATGTTAGAAATATTTTAAATTATTTAAATAAAAAAAATATGAATTCATCATCTAAAGATTTTCAATTTCTTTGAGAATAAATTAATTATAAACGAGACCTTTTTAAATAGCAGCATAAAGATTTTAATGCATGCTGCTACAATGACCATGATATGGTGTTTGAAAGTTAAATAATCATTTGGTATAATTTTAATATTTATATTCACATTTATTCGTTTCTAAATGCCATCACCAGTAAATCAATCAGACTGAATTTTTTTCAAATGAAAATGTCCAACCTATTAAAATTTTCCGCTTGTTGAATGCCTAGTTCGGTAACAATACCCTCTCGAGATCTAAAATACAGCTGGAGCTAAATGTTTAAAAACGACTGTCAAGCAGTTGGAAATTTCTGTGTGCAAATACAAGTGAAATTATAATTCGATAAATTCTTGAACTTATTCTTGAGGAATGATAAATAGTTCGGAAAATCAATGATAAAGTGGACATAATTATGGAAGTGTACAATTTATCATTTCGGAATAAGTTGAAAATTCGCAAAATTTCATTCCATAATGGTACTTTAAAATTTAAATAGAAATAAAAAAAATTTAAGAACAGAAATTTATAAAAGACATTTGAATCAATATAAAAGCTTTTCTGACTCGAATTTTAACCTGCTATGAAAGCTGCATCATTGCAACCTTGAGACAAAGCAAACCATAATGGAATGATATTAAAAAGAATGAAAATGCTGAAAAAAAGCAAACACTTGGTTATCTACTGAAATTTTTTTTATGTTGGCGATGCATGTTGGTTTTCTTCATGGAGACGAACAATCCATGCAATATGCTATTGTAAATTTTTGATGAAGTCTGAGGCAGCAAGCATATAGGATCAAAAGACATTCCATTCCGTCCGCAATGTTCTTCTCCAGAACAAAACAAATATTCAAACTATAGTGCAGCATACACAGACACACAAAAAAAAAAAAAAAACACTAGACAAAATTCGTCCTTTGTAAGTTAAGGACGAACACTTCCAATTTATTTAGTTCCCTGATAGAAATGTTAGGAATAGGAAGATATTTTTAAAATTAAGTAGAATCATTTGAGTACAACTGGACACGTACTTCTTTATATCATAGAGGAATTTAAAAAAAATTGTAACAAGTTGGAAAGCGGACCCATACATTAATGAAAATATATAAAAAAATTGCATTGGTGTCATTTTAGTAAAAAATATTTCAGAAAAAAAGATCTTTTTAATAGTCTCGTTTATATTTCACTCAAAAATAAATAATCACCCAGATATCTAATGTATTTATTTGCATTTATCTTATTTCAATATCTTTAGCTACTCCGCATTACGATCTTCAAAAATATTAATCAGATCTGAAAATAGCATCTAAAAATTTCTTGAACGGACAAGATTTCTATACTTTTTACTAATCAATAATTTTTCCTTTCTATTTTAATTTCTTAATGGACGAAAATACAAAAAAAAATTATACTATTTTTACAAAATAGATGACATTATATGACATTATCTCCCGCTTGATTATTTCTATCTTTGCAAGTCAGAAGTAAGATGAAATACAAAATAAAATTTTTTGCTAAAATTACTAATAAAATCTATTCCTTTGCCCCATATTATCGACGTATAACTAGACAATTATGCCTTCTTTTCTAGAAAACATATGAAACGCTATCTTTAAAAATAGTTCTTAACATTCATGTAAATATACTACCATTTAATATTAGAAATTAAAGTATCACGTGAAAAGAAAAATTTATAATGAATAAATTTAACACTGTCCGATATCAATTCAAAAGCATTTATTCGGATGAAAAATACTTTTGAATTGATAAATGAAAATGAATGAAAAATTTTTCTCATACAATGACTCAAAGATAATTCCAGAAGCAGTTTTCATTTTTATTAAATGATTCTTAGCATTATTAAAGATCATAAATAATATGAAATGACAGCTATGTTTCTACTTTTCTAACTATAGCACCTAGCATTTGGTTGCAATGATGCTAGTTATATGCTAGCTGTTATACATTGATGAAAGATAGTAAACAATACATTGGGATGATTAATTCTTCTTCGAATCAAATTTATTGAATATAAATTCACGTTCAATCAACTTATATAAGACTTGATACATTCAAAAGTTTATCAGGTAAAACAGGGAAAGTGTTGGTGGTTGTATCAAGGTGTAGACGCTCTATCCAAGATGTTTACAAAAATGTGATTGGTTGATTGAAGAATATTCGAGAGTTGTTGAGTAACTTGAGTACACTATTATAAAATTTATTGATAAAGGTTTTCGATTTGGGGATTAAGACTTATCTATTATTTCAAAATCAGAATGCATTGATGCCGAAAACGTAAGCAAACAGATACAGAACTGCAAGTGCAAGGTGCAATGATAAGAAGCCGGAAAGAGCTTGAATCAGTTTCGTCTCCATAGCATTTCCACTACAACAAAAGAAACTAAAAGCAGTAAACAGAGAGTAACATCTTTGTCGGCATCAGATTCAATTTTATAAACTTATTGTTGTGTATGAGAAAAGATAGAGTAAAGTAATTCCCAATTAGCGTTACTGGATTGGAAAGTATTCAATGGCCAAGAAAAACGTCATATCTCGGAAACTTAACTTTTTATATGTTTTACCATGTTTTGCAATAGTGTCAAGTATTTTAACTCTAATACGAGCTGATTTTGAAGAAGCCAGAGAAAAAGATTACCTTCGTCAAAAAAGTAAGAAAGTTTCTGTTTTCTTGTTTGCTCAAAACAATGTCATAAAAAAAAGTCATAAAAATTGTCAGATTTGTAGCTGACAAAATTATTTTTAGTCCTCATATTATCGCATTTTAACAAAGTAAATATTTTTTTCTATTTTTTTTTTTTTTTTTAGTATGAAAAAAATATTAGATCAAGTAGGCAATAGTCAAAAAAATTCTATCTCGAGATTTCGACGATTCTTCATGATTTAGACATCCCGAAGTCAGAAAATATTATGCTATCGAAGAATATGGTAATTTTAAAATTCTGTTTTATAACTTTAAAATAGCTGCATGAAATTTGAGGTGTAATCATTAAAGTTAGATTACATCTATATTTTTGACTGATTAATTAGAGTAAAAAAGCTCTTCTCTGAAAAAATATCCAATTTTGTTCATATAATGTCAAAAGAAAGGATATATATTAAAAAGAATCCATTAAGATTTAAGTATGTGGGTAAATATTATATACCTGTTAAATTATTTTATTTATAAGCTTGCATACTACTACTCAAATAAATAGAAAATGCATTTTTGATAATTGCATTTATTCGCATACACACTAGAGTTCCGCCAAGTGAAGATATTAAATATATCTGATTGTGAGTATATCATTGTGGCTATAATGAAAAGTGAATTGTTAAAATAATTGTTGAAATAAAGGAAAAATATTTTGGTTAATGATCTATTAGTACTGAAAACATATTTCTTTCATTTATAAAATACCATCAAATTGTTTTCTTTAACATAAAAACTTCAAATTGAAAACGCGCCAGTAACAGAGTTTCAGTAAAGAAACAAAGAATTTTTGAAATTTAATACGCTTTTTATTGATTTCAACATGAAACATCTGTTTACATCTCAACACGATAACATTATCTGTGATCATATAATAATATATATGATATAAGTGGCAATAAATTATATATGTTGCGGCCAAATCCCGAAATCGGCCAGTTCGCGAATTGGCTAACGTTGCTGTAAACTTACCGGCCAAAGTCCGATCTTTTGATTTCGAGCTTTGGCCGGCCAATTCGCGAAGTGGCTTGGAACGATCGGCCAAAGTAGGAAGAAAGGAATCAAGAGCAGATTATTTTACACACTGTTAAAAATGAAGTATTTAAAAATGAGTACTTCTGTGTACTGGTTTTTTTTTTTAAGTACAATTGTTTCAGAAATGAGTTCAAATTTAAGTGACACCTCTGAATTAAAAATAAGCTTGTAATATATAAAAATAGGAACTCGTGTTATTCTGTTCTCATATTAAAGCCATAATAGAAATTATTCAGTGAACGTATATGTTGTAACAACGTGCTAGCATGAAGATTAGATTTGCGCCCGTTAAAATGAACGAATTATATCTTTAACAAAGGCGTTGCGTATTGTGTATGAATACAAAGGCAAATTGAGTATTCAGTTTTCAATTACCTTTAAGGGTGATCCTTAGTCTTTTTCTGTTCCATGGACCTAATGTTAAAGATCCCAGATAACATTGTCTCCCGAAATATCGCTTCAAAAAATATGAAATTTTTTGCAAAGACAAAGAGCAAATATAAGGGCTAATTAAAACAAATATGAAGGAAATATAGTTTTGCTATTAATATCATTTAAAGATATTACTTTGTTGGCGCCATCTGTCGAATTTCACCTACAATATGACCTTATTTATATTTTATACATAAATGTCATTCTATTTATTTACCACTAGCCGCCTTTGGCAACCAACCGGTTCGCCAGTATTAATGATCACTAAAATTTTCAATTAATGCAATTTCTTCTCTTAGCGGCTTTTTCTGCAAAATATTTTTGAGCTTCATGATTGACCTTGTATGATTCAGTCATACTTTTATGTAGGCCTTAAACAGTTCTGTTCATTGTACTACTTTCTCTAATGTTCTGTCAGTACCCATAACATTTCGACTTTAAAGTGGAATTGTTAAACTGCAATCAATATATATAAAAACTTTTTATATTGAAGCTAACCATGGCTTTTTTTAAATATGAAAATTGAAATCAGAGTCGTTTGGCAGTGAAATTATATGTGCACTGCAGAATAATTTATATAATATCTTAAAGAATTATTCAACAAAAACTTCTCTGATTCATCGTAAAATTAATTTTTTACTTTCAAAAGATTTAAATGATGCAAATAAAAATATTTTATTTTATTTCAGTAAATAAATGAACTTATGAAAAAATTACGAATTTTAAATTTTGCACAGTCTTTTGGTCCCAAAGAATCATATTCCGCGAAATACTCTTGACACTTCAACTTTTAAATAAATAAATAAACGTCTCTGTCTTCTGCGATGAATCTGACCGATTTATGAAGTTTTTATGCATCAGTTTTAGAATAATCAATATTTTCATAATCACAGGCCAATCACTGTCGAGAAATCATGGCAGAAGTTAAGCGTATCTTCATTGAGACAGTCAGTGAAGTAGTCCAAAATCGTCAGATTTTAGAGAAGTGTGATATTGAAATTTCATAAAACAGTCAGTTTTAGTGATTGATTTAGTTGGTTGGAGTTCAACAACTTTATTTAAAATATTGGTGTCGCAAGAATATTTTGTTAAATATGATTTAAAGGGCGGAGAACCTATGTAAAAATTTTAAATTCCTGATTCATCAGAGCATTTATTGACTAAAGTTATATTAAATATAATTATTTAGTTCTTTTAGACCATTTTGCTGGCAAATGTATGCTCCAAATTAGCTGATGGTCGCTGATTAGAATGATTATAAGTATATACAACTATGTTTGCCTTAAATTAAATTGTTTTATTGAATTCATAATATAGGTATTGTCAAATCTCATAGAAAACTTTTCTTCCTTTTACTTTTCAGAAAATATCTTATTTCATTTTTTTTTTTCGTTTTATACAGACATCTGCCGAAAATTACAATTTTATTTATTAAATTTGCAATAATAGTTGATTTATTTTTTAATTTAAACTTCTATCAATGTGATGGCAACACGTTAATAAAAGCTTTTTTTTTTTAATTTGACGTGCTCGTACAGATTAAATTTTATTTTTATTTTGAGCGAAATATATTATTGAAACATATAGTTAAAATATTTCTTTAAAAATTCGTAAAAATTCTAAGCATAATTTATAAATAAAACATTGGTATCATTAAAAAGATAATTTTTTTGAGCATTAATTTGATGCAAAAATAGATTTTGTGTTGTATTATTTTCTGGTTATAGCAACAAAACGCCGAAATTACGCTTAAATTTTTAATTAAAATTCTAATTAAAAAGTTTTAAAAATCGCTCCACGGTGTACATTCCCGACCTCCAAGGTACATATATGCAAAATTTGATAACTGTATGTCAAACGGTTTGGACTGTACAGCGCCAACACACACACACACATTGAGCTTTATTTATAAGTATAAATTATCACATCGGGCTTTGGCCAAGGATTCCCGGCCACTTCGCGAAATGGCTAGCCAAAGTAAAAAATACAATATTAATTGCAAGTATTTCGGACTATGGCCAAACCTCTTGGCCAGTTCGCGAATTGGCCAGCCAATTCGCGAACTGGCCATACTTCGGACTTTGGCCGTAACATATACAAGAATTTCAAATTCATTTCTCCCAATTTTAATTTTAACAGGAATAGAATTTAATGAATGGATAATCATTAAAATGAAATAAATCTAAATGTCCCAAAATTGATTACATAGCATATACCATTTTTACTTTCTAGTTTATAAAACACAATACAAAAACAGTTTAAGGATTTTAATAAGTTTTTAGGTTGTGTCTTTGTTACACAAGGATAATAAAAGTAACAACTGAAAGGTACAAAAAGAATTTTGATGTTTTTATTTTTATTTATAGCCTTATCGTACTCATGATAATTGGCCAATGATTTCAATGGATTTTGTAAGTCTCTGAGCATAATATATTTTAAATATCAAAGTAATTCACTTTTGAAACTCATGAATTGCATAAACCTCTCTAAATTCGTTTTTTATAACTTTATTTACTCAAATGTTTTTAAAATTCTCAAACCTTTCCATTTTGCAATTATCAAAATCAAACTTACCATTTCTTTATTTTTCATTCTGGAAAAATACTTGGAATTTATGTTTGCAACATCTGACACGCTTAATAATATCTTCTATAATAATATAACATATAGAAGTAATATTAATATACGTTTTCACTGAGTAATATAGTCTTTGAAGAGATAAAATTTTGACAAATTATGTTTTATTTAATTAATTCTCTAATGTTACTATTAAATTAATTCTTTAAAATGCATTTATTTAATCACTTCGTTGATTTGTAAAAAATGTTAATCAAATTACGTTGTATGGTTTTCTTCACATTTCCATAAGCAGTATAATTCTGTTCTGGAGGTCCATGACCCCAAAACAAATTTTATTATAAATCTGTGTTGATACATTACAGAAGAAATTATACTTGAAAGTAATATATTTCTAAATTGTTTCATTAGATGCATGTGCAAAGGAATCTTGCGTTCGATGGAATCTACAAAAGTTAATTCGAAATTCACAAAATAGTAATAGATTCTAATGTAAATGTATTCATTTAACTTCTTTCTCATTATATTTTCCTATGCAAATAAGTAAAAAAGATATAGAAAAATGAGAATAGCCAAATCCATGCACTAATCTAAAGATCTACATTTGTTCTTAATAAATATAAATATCCTTCCAATAATGACAGGATATAAATATCCTTCATTATTTTACTCTAAAATTTAGAAGAAAAAAAAATAAAATCTTAAACCATAAATTCATTTCCAGTTCGTCGAAATAACTTGTAATTAGACTTTCATCATAAATAATACTCTTTTTTTTGCTCAAATATCAGAGTATTTATCGTTTCAAAATAAAATTTAAAGATAAATATCATTTTCGTATTTTTCAACAAAATTTCTCTCGTGTGAGATGCTAAAATTCCTATTCTTAAAATCAGTGGGATTTCCGTTACTCATCCACGAAGACATGCAGAATATAATTACATATTTTGGCAATGATGATAATGAATATCTATTCCTTAGTGATGATTCTGATTAATGCTAAAGAATATTGTGGTATTTTATAAACTATTAATCTTCAAATAATGAAATTTCAACTGAAAATTTAAACTTCGATTATGATATTTTTACAAAATTAAAAATTATTTGATGCCTTTATATTTATATAATATATATACCTTTATATAATATTTTTTACTTTATTAAAGGTATCAAAAATCCCAACCTCTAACACTGCTAATTTACCGATTTAGAGAAAAAAAAAGATTTAATACGGAGAAAACAAATTTATTAAAAAGCATGAAATATCCTAAGAACACTTGACAGAAAGAAAAGAAGTAATTTCTTCCTTCAAGTAATAATGAATTCTAGTAGATTTTACTATAAATTATAGTAATAAAAACTTCTTATCACCAGGACAGTTAAAATGTGTATCTGATATTCTTGAGAATAAAAAAAACCCAGACACTTCATTTTTTATCGCTTCGTACTCATTTTAAATAATCCTAATTTTTTAAAGTAGCGCAGTTTAGAAATACTTTACAAACAAAGTAATAAGGTTATCTTCAGTAAATATTTTTACGAAAACAAACACACTTTTTAAATCAGTTGAGCAATAGCTTGAATTATGGCCTATTTTACTTTTCACGGAAGGGTGAGAAAAATCATAAAAAATGCTACAATTTGTAGAAAAATAAGTTTATTAAATTTTGAAGATCTAAAACTTATTTTTCTAAAAGGAAATAAGGTTAGAATTGTATTGAATTTTGATTATCAATATTCTAACCAAATAAATATCAAACCTCTCATTGACAATCTCACACACTCATAATAGTGATAGCGGTTCGTTTGTAATAGGTTTATTGAGATAATCAAATACTTTTATTTAAAGTATGGATTTTGCAATCTGTTGTCGTTGAGTCTCAAAAGAAGATTTATTATTGCTTTTCAAGGAAAAAAATAGCTGCCTATGAATTAGTTACTTTAAAATAAAAATTTATCATAATGAATATAAGTTGAATGGCGCACTATTTTTCAAAAAATAAAACATAATGAAATTATCGTATTAGTCAAAAATATTCGATTATGTACTTTGTTTAATTTCGACATTTTAAATTCCCATAGGTCAGATAAAAGTACTTTTGGAATTTTTCTGCATTTTTTGATTCTGTAATTTTGACGTTACCAGCAATAAGTTCGAAACAATTATCCAAAGAAAAAAATGTAATTTATTTTAAAACTGAAAAATTATCTTTATAGTAATATTAGTTTATTTCGCTATTCTTTTCTCAAGACTTTCCACAAATTTTAGAAAAAATTATTTTTACTTCTAGCCATAATAACTTGCTAACGATTTCTTTACAATGAGTGGCAATGCGCATGTATATTAGTGTAATAACTATCTTATATTTTCATTGCATATGAATGGCAATACAGTATATCCTAATAATCATTCCTTGATTTTTGTTATACTCTGTACCTGGATGTCTTAAAATTTTTCCGGGACTCCAAGTAGAATGGAGCCAAAAAAATATTAAAAGTATGAAAACTCTAACACTCTTTATTATCGGCAATGCTTAAATTTCGGAAAAAAATAAGAAGAATTTATAGAAAAAACTTTAAAATATTTATCTCAATTTACTGGCTAAATAGTTCTAATTGATCCTTTTTAATTATAGTTGATTGGGCGAGGGTATATAACTAGAAACCAACTTTTAAATTTAATTTTCTATTTATAACTACTTTCGAAAGAAATTCCATTGTTGCATTTATTCAAAATTAAATATTTCTTTATAATTAGTCAGCTGTGCAACACACATTTAAGTAGATGCAGTTTTACAAGGCAAATTATATGTGAGTAGGCACAGTTCAAAACAGTGAACTCGAAATTCGTAAACTGTTTCTTGCCTCATGACTGCAAAACTTTTTTTTTTACTTTGACGTTGTGGGAAAAATCTTTTCAATCCAAATATAGAGAAAATATTGCCTATTGTCGGTTTGACGCTCAGTTTTTCCAAAATGTCACTACTAAAAATAAAACCCAAAAACTGCTCCAAGTTTCCTAAGGATTTTTAAATTTGCGGACAAATATTTTGGAGTTCCTTGTATTTTACTTTGAATATTTAACTTAAACAAAATGTCATAACATGTTCTGTATAATGTTATATGCATGACAAGCCCTGACCTCACTGGGGAAGAAGCTTATCTTGAAAGCGAAGGTGATAGAAAACAAGAGATATAGTGCTGGAAAGCAGATCATTCACAATAGCTCCATGCGAGGACTCAGCCATTAAGGCTCTCCACTCTCTCAGCCATTAAGGCTTTTCATGAGCATTTTATGCTAGTGCCATTACAACTCCTCTCGGTGAACATCTTAGGTAGTTGATTGTGGTAGAAAACAACATTAACCACTATACACATACATACACAACGCATCCCAAACCTCTATTCTTCTTCACCTATATTCATTCACCAACCAGCAAATGACGCAAAGAAATTGGATTGTAAGGATATGAAGATGAATTGGGTATCCACATATTACTAAATCTGACAAGTACTTTGCATTGACGATCGATTTTGGAATGCTATATTTGGTACAGCATGGAGTGTTCTTGAATGTTCAGTTAAAAGTAAAAAGGTTCTCGATTCTTTTGAAGATGTACAGTAAGTTATATTCAATTTCTTAATGGTCCCGCTTCCGATAATGAACATCATTTCCTCTGTAAACCTTGCTGCATGAATTTAGTACCAATGGAAAAAATTAGCAGAGAACACAGAACCTTTATGTGCAAAGCGAAATGGCTATTCTCTTATTTTTGTGTGAATATCCTCTTAAAGAAGTACTTTAATTTTTTGTTCATATGTATGAAATTATGATTAACATAAGGAAATGTGATAGAAACACTAATCGATTCTCTTTTGCTTTTAGGTCGCACACTTCTTGAGGCTACAAATGGCACTTTGATTCAATGCATTCCATCAGGAATCGATTCATTTCCAAATGATTTCCTATCTCAAGAGGATCGGCAGAAGGGAGGTGTCATCATCCACATCCTCATTGCCACATATACCTGCGCCATGATCGGAATCGTGTGCCACGACTACTTTGTGCCGTCATTGGAAATCATATCAGAAAGTAATATTTCTTATCATTAACTTTTCTTATCTTGGATAGAAAGATTTGTTACAAACCAAAATGTATGCAGTGAATCTCCATGGAGCCAATAAAAATAGGAGTGGAAAAAAGACCACAGCAGTCATTAAAATTCTTCTTCCTTTAAAAGTAGAATCAAACTAAGTTTTTTCGATATATAAAATGAGTATAAAATTACGTACAACAAGCAGGCAAGAAAAAACACAATATGTGTCTTTACGCATTTTAAAATCTGATTCGAATCGGCTTATTAAAAAAAAAAACAATTTAATCTCTGTTTTTAATCTAGGATTTTGGTTTAACATTGATGGAAAAAACCTTGTTTCTGGCATTGCATTATATAACAGTTTTTGAGTAGAAGCAATTGAAACGAAATGATTGTTTCATATTTAAGTAATATTTCGTCTTCCACTCTATTATAAGCGATAAAAGTGGATTTCTTTGCATCTTTTATCTGCTTTATTTAGTTTTGTCTTCTAAAATGTCAAAATGAGTCTATACTTTTGACGAAATGTTGTTTATTATTCTCTTTATAGTATGTTTCTTTATTCAAATTATTAAATTTTTAATCATTTGCGATATATTATTTATCGATTTTAAAAATATTAACCCTGAAGAATATATAATTTATAAGGAATCATATTAATAATTTAGGAACGACTATGCACTATGGAAAAATAAAATACTGATGACGGACGATAACTTAACGTATTCACCCGTCATCGGTACAGCATTCGAAAAATAACCAACCACCTGCTATTGCATTTCCTGAAAAAATATTTATCTACACATTGTTATAATGTAAGGAATCGTTTGTAAAACTTAAAAAAATTAATATGCTTTGTCTCACTAGTTTAACAATTTCACTTTATATTCTTTACAAAATAAAAGGTAATATTTAAATGAATCTTTGTAATAGTCCCTCCCTTGTAAATCAGTACATTACACTAATTAAATACACTACACTCCAACATATATATGGAGTATATTTACACTTTGTAAATATACACCATTTACACTAATTATATAGAATATAAATATGTTAGGATTAATTAATATTTATATGTTCTGAAATTCATTCCAACCTCGTATGATAAATTATGACATTTAACCTATAATCAAGAAAGCATATTTTCCAGAAAACTTCGACCGATACTTAGTGATCAGAGAAAAAAAAATTAATTATCACTTATTTGTAAGAAAGATCTGAAAGCATTATTTGCAAGAAATCTCAAATGGAAAATACATGTTACAAAAGTAAAATTTAATCAACTAAGAAAAAAAAATTCATACTAAATTCTCCAATCCATTGATATGAGAATGGAAATTTATTGTGAAACGTTTATTGTTGCTTACTTGAAATATTTAAATTTAGGCATCCTAAAGCTAATTTTACAAATATCTGCAGATATTTATAAATATTTACAAACTTTAAAAATAATATTAAATTAGTGCAATTCTTGTACTACATTTAAAAGAATTCGAACAAATTTAAGAAATAGTTAATTTGCCTAAAAAAATTAAATTATTCATTTGTTTGGCAAATCTTACTAACAAATGTGAAAAAACATTGCCTGAAAATGTTCCGAATTTAGAAGTTAATTAATTGCTTAATTTTATACAAACAGGCTTAGAAGGATCATTGAAACAATGGCTGATATATAAAATTCCATACCTTGAATCAGTATATCCTTAATCATTATCAGGAAATACCTGAAAAAGACAGCACCATCTGTTGGAATCTTAGCCACTAGAGTGGAAAAAATTGTTTCTTTTTCTTTCACGATTTAACAGATATATTAATTAAAATATTGGTCTACCTCTTGTGCTGAAGTATTTCAAAAGTTTTGTCCTCAATTTTCGAATAAAAAACGGCAGAGAGATGCCCATTATTTTTAAATAGTAAATTGAAATGTTCATGTATATTAAAATAAAGAAGGTAATTAAAATTTAGTTCAGCAAAATTGAGCTTAAGATTCTTTGACTATCACAACTTTCAGATGATATATAGAATTACAGAAGAAATTTAACAAACGATAAATTCACTTAATTCAGACGATATTTTTAAAAAAATTAATTAACTGTCTGAAAAAAATATTGCAAGTTAATTTTACACATATTCCATTTCCACTAAAATCAGAATTCTATATCAATTTAGTACAGTTAGTTTTCATGTAATAAAAAATATACAAAGTACAAGTTGCAAATTACAGATTATAGAATAATTGAAAATTTATTGTTCTTTCAAACAATGTTTTTCTTTGCTTCCGCTTAATATTTTGCAAACGAATTTTTCATCAAATTCTTAATTTTGGAAAAAATTATGAATGTTTTTAAACAATAATTATACAATAAATTAAGGAAATATTTTTTATTTAGTTTATTTAAATCCATATTTCTAATTAAAATTATAGAAAAATTGAAAATTTATTATTTTTTCAATATGTTCAATTTCTGCTGAATGTTTTGCAAACGAATTATTTCTCTAATTCTTAATTTTAAAAACAATTATATATTTTCTTAAACAATAAGTATACAGTAAGTGAAAAATACATATTTTTTATTTTAGTTTATCCAAATCCATACTGTCAGAACGATTGAGTTGTAAAAGTATGACGTTTCTAAAAATCATAGCATACATAAATATAACTTTTTGTTTTTTGTTTTATGAAGAATGCAATCGCTGCGTATATGAATTTTGTTCAACATATTTTTAAGTCATTCTGAAAGAAAAATGTATATCATCATTTCATGTAAATGGTTTAAAATGAACACACCGCGTGTATTATAATATACACTGTTACACTCATATTTACAGCAACCAATTTTAAATACCAGCAAGTTCGTTAGGACTATTAGTTTTTAATTTCAATTCAATGTATTAAACATTGCTTGATATCCTTGATTCTCTAAACAAAATATTTTTAAGTATGAAGTTTTGATTGATTATCAATCCATACTATTTTTAGCATTATATTTGTTTTGTTTATTGTGTACATAACTTTCATAATGGATTCAAATCAGTCAATATCATATTGATGTGAAAAAATAATTGTTCTAATAATATATTGTCGCATTCAGTCCTGTAATTTAACTTTCGTATTCCTTTAAAATGCCTATTAGTTTAAATTTTGAAATCATACAGAACATTTTATTTGTGTTATATAAGCCCAAATTTGATTTTTTTTAGAGATAAAACTCCCACCAGATATCGCAGGTGCAACATTTATGGCTATTGGAACTTCTGCACCAGAACTATTTTCATCAATTACAGGTTAGTAAAAGTTTTTATTTAAAAAATCTTTTTAAATTGCTTATGGTTATTTTAAATAACCATAAGCAATTAGTATTTGTAATTAAGAACCAATAAAAATTTTTACATACGAAGCTGTAGACTAAACAAACTGCTCCTCGTTTTTTTTAATTATTTTTTTTTTTTTTTTGGAATTATAGGTTTATAGGAATTATTATGTTTAAAGTATTTGCTAAACAAATTGCCAAAGCAGAATTTCGAATAAATTATGCTATAAAATTCACAGATCATTATTTAATGAAACCAAGCTCTAACTTTTCAAAAATATAAAAATAATGGCAATATAAATATAAATATAGCTGACAAAAATAATCATAATAGCATCATAATTAAGATATAAAATAAATAATATTATTATCTCATAAAAATAGATAAAATATGTGTTTTAATAATTTTATTTTGTAGATAATATGCTTATTTTAAAGCACTCTACGATGTAATGCAATATATGATAGAATGTTTATTATGTATTTGGTATTCGGTATTTCAAAACACTTAGTACGGATACTCTTACTTTCGAGAAACGATATCTTGACTATTTGACAGCGCTGTAAATATGTATTTCAACTCATTGGGAAATAAAGAAGCATGTGTTGAGATCTTCGAGAGCTCAAATAATTTTGTATTGTGATTTATTTTGCGCACAAGTTTATATCAATTGTTAACTGGTAGGGTCAGTATAAAGATATGTTGTAGCTCATTATAATAGAGAATAAATGTTGTTGCCGGTATAAATATGTGTTGTAGTGCATAATAAAGAGGATGTATAATGTTGCCTATATAAAACACTGGCCTGCAAACAGGGCCGCCGCATGGGTATTAGGCACCCTTGTTCAAATTGAAATTTGACGATTTTAAATCATATGTAGTATCCAGAATTAATGAGTAATATTTTGAAGATTTAATCATATGTAATAAATGCTTTTTAATTCCTTCTGAAATAATGCTTATAATTTCATTCTGAATTCGATCTCCTAAGTAATGAGCAATGTTCTTCCTTTGAGATGTTTGAATTTTGTGGAGATGTTCAGCGGTTATTGGATGAAATTTTGCTATGATTTCAACCTTCAAAAAATTATCCTTATCACTATGATACAACTCTTTCGAAGAACTTCTAAATGCAAGGTATTGCCGGGCTAAATATTGAATTAAATAAATAAGCCGTTCAATAACCGATTGCCAATAAACCTTTTCTGCATCATAAAGTCTTTGTTGAGCTGCATCATTAGTACATAAATTACGCAAAGACATTTTGGTTCACTGCATTTTGAATTATGTTTTGAGATGCACTGCTTTCATGTGTTTTCAAAATGTGGGTTAAATGTGCCCAATCATTACATACATCCTTAATAAGCTGTGAATGCTTCTCTCTGAATAGTTTACATGGGAATCAAAAAACTGCGTTTCGAGAATTTGAATATATTAAATAATTTCTAAATACTTTTTCTTCATTCGGTAATGTTCTATAATAGAACGATTCTGAAAACTTTCTTCCAGAATTATCTCTCGGAAAATGTTTGGTTATCAAGTGAGGAGGGCCATTTTCAATTAAATAATCTCTAATTTTTATAGAAATTGTATCAGGCCATGTAGCTGGATCGTTTAATTCAAAGTCAAAATCTTTGTTTTGAGATATTACGTTATTACCAGGCGAATTTTCTACGTCAACACCAAAATTTTCTATTGGTACAATCGTGGCTTCTTCTTGATCATATTCTGATGAATTTACATTTTGAGATAAATTTTCATTGGGAAATTCCAAACTAGATGTTGATGTTGATGGTCCTGTTCAATTGCTTATCCGTCTAATCCTATTGTGTTTATGAGATATTTATTTAAAGATCCCGCCAGTTTCTGATTATGTTCCTCTCGTTGCAATTTCCTTTTTCTATTTTGTGCTCCAGACTTTTTTTCTTTTTTTTTATAACATGTTTCTAAAAAATATTTATTGCACTAAATAAAAAAATTTAATTTTCATTCCATATACAAAATGTATCATATGATTTTCTCTCAATATACTATTTGAAAGTCGAAAGCTCATTTATGTCATTTGTACTAAATAAAGATTCCAATAAAAAAACTAATTTGACCGAAAATTTAGAAACATTTTTTATTTCTTTTTTCTTTTGCGGAAAATTTATTTTTGAGAATTAAGTGTGAAATTTTTTCTTCTGTTTCAAAATATTTAAGTAAATTAAACCAATATTAATACAAATTACTAAAAAGCATTTGTTATAAGCAATTGAAATATTGAAAACATCTCAGATACATAATAATTATAAACTTTTAATGAAAAAAAGCTATAATCATTAGTAAATTTTTTAGAATTTTTTTCGATTATTTGGAAATGGTAACTGTATATCAGAAATTGTTAAATCAAATTCTGCTCAATTAAGGGTAAGATTTATCTGGGATTTTATAGAGATAAATAAAAAGTTGCTTTTTGAATTATTTTGTTAATTTGAAAGATAAAAGTTTTTCTTAATGAATTATTTCTTTTTATGAATATTTACTGCTATGAAAATAATACTAATAATATATTTAGATTGTTCACTTACCTCTAAATAATAATCCTATTTTTTAGAGCAATTATAAACAAAAAATTATTTGAAAACAATTAATCACAGTACTTTGCTTGCGAAGCAATTCACAGAATTTACACACTTTACGACTACGTATATGATTAAAAATAAGGGCATTCCCTGTTAATTCAAGGGCACACACGCACGGTGGCGCCACTAGCATCATTAAAAAAAGCAAACTAAACAACGACTTTGAGCCACAACAGCTTCACAGCACATAAAGAATAAATATATGCCGATACAAAACATTCCCAATTCCTGTTGTTACATGTAACAAATAATTAGATTTTAAAATTGCAAGCGTATAATTAACAATTTTTATTTAAGTAACATTAAATTAAAAAATTACAAGTACTAAACATTTTGGCCCCCCCCTGACCCAGACGCCCTTGTGCGGTGAACAATTTTACCACCCTCACACGGCGGCCCTGCCTGCAAAGAAGAATATATCCGACGTATATAAAAAAAGGTAAAAAAGGATGCATTCGCATGTTAAAAAGAGAACTCCTTTTCGATGTATATATTAGTTTGCATTTTTGACAATGAAACATATTCTTCTCTCTCTTTGTTCCTCATTCAGCAAATACGGCCTTCCTAAATTCTGCTCTGCAATTCTTTATAAAGTGTTTGATGAGTTAAATTACACACTCACGTCTTAATGAATTGCAAAATAGCATTACATTGGAAATCGGAATCGCTGAAATTGTTTAAGGACGCATATGCACAATGAATAAATATTTAAGCTTTGAAAAATACAAATTATTGAATCACATGTTTTTTTTTTAACTCGTAAGAAGTTTTTATTTTATAATATATTAGTCAAAACGCATTTTTGAAACGTTTTATTTTTTTCTACATTCTATCTTTCATTCCCAAATTATCATCATTAATATTAAATAATAAAATTAAATTTTATCTGAAATCGATTACCAAACAGCAAAATTCATGTGTTTTCAAGATTTTATTTTTAAAAAAATTCTTAAAACATTAAAATATACTATTGTCATCGTCCAAATTTTCAAAACTTCTCTTAATAGCACATGATATTTCACGATAGCTTCACGATGTTATCCGATATTCGTAATTATGTACAATATCTTGAAAATATTCTAACAGTGTTGTTGGGCATTTGCTGCAAGTTGGAGTAACCATCAGGAAATGAATAATGAATTAATAATAAAGCAAGTACTTGTGTAATGTGCATTAACTGCATTCCAGCGATTAACTTCCAAAACATTCACCAAAGATACCATGCTTATTTCAACCAGCGATTAATCGAAGATATCATGTTAGTCGATTGACTTTGTTCGTCAATACAATGGGGTTAAGCCTTAAAATTCCTTAATATCGTGCAGTTAAATCAAAAGTTCTCAATGGCATACGGTTAATACAAAAATGCTATAAAATTCCGAATTCCATCTTAAACACGAAAGTCATACGTGAAAAACGTATAAATAAGTAAAAATGAAGAAAACGGCTTTAATTCTGCGTATTAATATGATTCGTTTCCTTTGTGCCCAGGATCATTCATAACCGAAGGTGATATAGGTGTTGGTACCATCATTGGATCAGCAGTTTTCAACATTGTGGGAGTGACGGGCATGGTCGGCATTGTTTTGTGGAAGAAAGTAAGCCTTCCTCCAATTCAGTTTGCATTTGAAACAAATCTTAATTTTAACTCAATCGATTTATATAGCTTCTTTAATTCATCTGTAGGTACTGGACATAGACTGGTATCCCATTGCTAGAGATTGTATAGCATATGGCGTGACGGTGTTCACCCTCATCTGGATCATTGCAGATAATATCATTCATTGGTCATTCACTTGTTTTTTACAGAATTGAATTATTAATAATGTTTATATAAAAGTAAACAAATACTCGGCCCTGCCTGGTTGTTTTTCTATTAAAATATTGAGTAGAGTGGAAATTAAACAATATTATATAAATAATATAAATTAATAAGATAATTCACAAAATAAAAGCGATTTTATGCAGAAACATTTGGAAAGCAGTGAGTTATTACAGCAACTTAATTTTTGTATCTAACTTCTATAAATCGCAAAATAGAAATTTTCTAAAAGTTAACTTTGTCTTGAGAAATATGATATAAGAATTAAATGAAGAGTTTATAAGTAATTAATAATATTATGTTTTCTTGGGCATAAAATATGGTTAAACTTCAATTTATAAAACAATAGCATAACTAAAATATATGTTTTATTTGTAATATAAGTTTTTGTTTTTTCAGCTAAATGTTATTATAAACTCCTTTTTTTTTCAAGTAAGATGTCTTTATATAAGAATTTAATTTTGTCTTTATATAAGAATTTTTGTAAATAAAATAGTACTTATTTTTACTTCCTTTGTTTTAGGTGGGAAGCTTTCGTTTTACTACTCATTTTCGTCTTGTATATTATCGTTATATATTTTAATCGAACCATAGAAATATGGAGTAGAGATCTGGTAATATATGATATTTATTTTCGTTTCTTCTTCAAATACCCTTTAATATAGAAAATGATATGTATTTTTTTTATTAGTAAACGCACTGAAATGAAAATTACAAACAACTGATGAATGATTTACAAAAGAATATGAATTCAATGTATTATTTGAAATCTGTCGTTGCTGTTATTTATTGAAAAAAATGCTTTTTTTTAAACCAGAATATATAATTAGATACATATTAATAAAAATTATTTACTTATAAAATATTTTCCTCATACTTATAAATTTATACACCTTATTTTTCAAACAAAACATCTATAACTATCAAATTCCATTTAATTTTACTAGTGTTTTCCCTCGAGAGAAATTAAGAAAATGTTACTGCATAAATATAAATGTTGCCCAATTCCAAAATTTGAAAAAAATTAATAATATTGTTTTCACATTGTTGAAAACTGAAGAGGGTTTTTGTTTGGTATCTGTATAATTTATGATATGTATAAAAAATGAAGTTACAATATTGCAAAATTTAAAAGATAGGCGAATTGGATTTTTACACTTTTAATAGATACATGATGTCATGGAACAGATCTCCATTAGTAAGGTTCATGTGCACAATGAACCTAACATTTGTAAAACAATTAAAGTAACAGACTTTAACGCCTGAAAATTTGACGGAATCATGGGCATGATATTACATCTAAATGATTTATATAAAATTAAATATAACCAATATTTTCACAAACAGTTGATGGCCAGAGGCGACTAGTATTAAATAAATTTAAATTAATTCTTTTTCTTGCATGCTAATCTTATCATAATGCATAAATTTATAACAGAATTTTAATCCAACTATTATGATATGATTCTGCATTATGAAGCACCACATGTCTAGGGTGTATCTCAGTACCACAATTACAAACTTGTAGGTAACTTAGAAAGCATTCAGTTGTCTTGAAATAATCCAGCAATAAAATGTACACAAGAAATATCAATAATGAAAAGCCTCCGCTTAAATGATTGTGCGTTTTAATAATTTCGCTCAAGGACAAAATAAAAGAGAATATTTTCCAAATGTCAAAGAAGTTTAAACGATTCTATGGGAAATTGGTCTCAGTTTTTAAAGTGAGACAATATTTCAATAGTCTCTGAAACCATTATTGTATGCTACTAATTTCATTTTTTTAATATTTTTAGTTATCTATTTTATCTAAATATTTAATACCACAAAAGAAATTATCCAAATTATATTTGGTATCTAAATTAAGGGAAAAAATCTGTGTTAATCCGAAGTTACAATAGGACCAGAATAAATAAATATATATATATATATATAGGGCCAGAGAAAAGAAAATTCTTCCTGTCAATATGTCCCATCTGTAAAATATTATTTTTCACTTAGATAGAAATGTATATTGCAATAATATTCCTCAGTTTCATTTCACATGAGAATAGAGTATGAAACAGAAGACTGCAGTTTTATTATTATTACTAGCCGCCTTTGGCGACCAGACGGTTCGCCAGTATTACCGCTCACTACAATTTTCAATTAAATATTTTAAGTAACTGGTCTCTTAATAGATTCTCAAAAAAAAACCTTTTTAATCTTCAAATTTTGATAGTCATACCAAACTTATACTGTTGCTTAGATCGTTTCGTTCAATTTACTATATATATTTTGCTAATTTGTTGTCATTTCCGGTAAAATTTCAACTTTAATTTAAAGTGGAAATGATGAAATTGCAATTAATATAAAGATATTTTTTAATAAAAATAAGCGTTTTATTTTATTTATCATCTTTATTGCTATTTATTTATTTATTATTATTATTGAATATGAGTATTGCAAACAGAATCGCTCGGTATATCAGTCTTATGTGAACTACAAAATATTTTTCATAATTTATGTAATATCTCAAAGAATTTTTCAACAAAAATTTCTCAGATTCAGCATAAAATTCAGTTTTTAGTTTTGCTTTCAAAATTTAGAAAAACTCAACATTTTCATAATCTTAGGCCAATTAATCTTGAGAAACCTGCGCGCTGATTTGCGTATTTTCTTTGAAGCGATCGATGGAAAATCTAAAATTAACCTTTTTTTATTGAATAGTGATATTCAAATTTTCATAAATCAGTCAATTTAAGTGATTGATTTAGTTGATTGGAAATTAACTCTTTTTATTTAAAATATTAGTGTTTCAAGAACATTTTGTTAATCGCGATTTCCACAGCAGAAGCTTTATGTAAAATCAAAAATTCATTATTTATTAGAGCATTTATTGAATCAAGTTACATAAAATATAATCATTTTCCATTTAGACCATTTTAGAAGATCTGTGTCTTACTAAAGGTTTACAAATTAGCTGTGTGGCCCTGATTTGAATGGATATCCTGTTCATATTAAACAAAACTTGCCTTAAAATAAAACTGATTTATTGGATTGATAATATAGAAAATGTAAAAGATCATAAAATAATTTTTCTTGAATTTATTTTTTAGAAAAAAAATAATATTTCTTATTTATTTCATTTCCTACAGACGATTTCATTTCCAAAAAGATTTAATTTATTTTTAATTTGAGCTTTAATCAATATGATGGCAACACTTAGAAAAAAGCTATTTTTTTCCCATGAATGCGAAACGTGCTTGTGCAGCTAAATTTTATTTTTATTTTGTACTAAAAAATTGTTGAAAAATATAGCTAAAATATTTATTTAAAAATTCATTAAAAATAGAAATTTAATTTTAAGATTAAAACATTGGTATCATTTAAAAGATAAATTTTTGATCATGTAAAAATCTTTTTTGTGCGGTAATATTTTCGGAAGTTATAGCAGAAACATGTCAAAATTTCGCTTAATTTTTAAATAAATAAAATTCTAATTAAAAATTCGAAAAAATAACCCCCAGGTGCACATTCCCGGCCTCCAAGGTATACACGCGCCAAATTTGGTAGCTGTAGGTTGAATGGTCTGGCCTGTAGAGCGCCAACACACACACACACACACGCATTGAGCTTTATTATAAGTATAGATATAGATATAGATTATTGAAGGTTTGACCAGAAGTTTGAAATGTGTTAATGCATAATAACAATTATTCTTTTCTGCCGATTGTTTATTCTAAAATTTAAGGAAGAATATTAAGAAGTGAAAATGATCTCGCAGAAATTCTGCTTCCAAGGATATTAGAGGTTTAATTATATTATACGGCATCGCACTGTAAAAAGTATACGAAGGTACATGGCTAAGATTCTAATGCTTGAAATTGCACTTGGTCGAAAAGGAGAGACGGAATTCGCGCGCATAGAGTGACTAAAGAAACGCAGATAAAGCATCTGTAAAGCTTCTAATAGGTTAATCTAAAAATAATGAAAGACTAATATTATTAGCATTCTATGCATATATAAAGAATGTCTATAAAATAAATTCACTTGCTTGGAGGTGCTAAATTTTATATAAAAATTGTAGGAAGCAAAGAGAAAGAATTCTGCGAAACCTTTAGGAACAAAAATCAATATTTTGAGGCTATCAGCACGAAAACGGGTCACAATGAACACAGAAAAAATGAACTATGCGAAATTTCATTAATGTTCCAATGATAAAAATAGGCACATATGGAAATGAATAACAAACTGTCTGAAACTCATAGAAAATAATCATTGTATAATCAACTTTAAGATCCCCAGGCCTACTAGCAACATTTTCAATGCGCTCGTTGCATCGTCAACTTCTGATAGAGTTTCTCTTTCTCTTTCTCTTTCTATGCGGAATTCTTTCACCTATGCCTTCCACAAACAGCATCTGAAATTTGATTTCATGTTGTCTGCCATAATGCATTAAATTTCCGACATCTTTTGTAAACATTCTGCACGATTTGGAATAAAAGTGTTTTAAATAAAATATGCAATATTTTTAATGCAGCATTTTTCATGCAATTGTAGGTAGAGAGGTTTCAAGAAAGTAGCTGGTGCCGTTGTTGTTACAATACTGAAGAAAGCCCGCTCTTAAATGGCATTGTACCTGAAATTATGGAATCTCAGAAACGAGATAGGAGACTGGAAAGAGACAGCTTTAGCGTGGAATTTACAGCCAGTAAAGAAGAAGAGGTCTTGAGACAAGAAACAGTTGCCAGGAAACTTAGTGAGTATAAAAGAAAAAATATACAACTTGTTTCATCTACTTTCTGGCAAACATAAACTGTATCGAATATTTTGTGCGTGGTTGCGGCGTATAATTAAGATAATCAGGTATGTATTTTGGAATAGAACCTCTTCTCGTTTACCGATTTTAATTAAAAATTGATACATATCTTCAATTCTCGTCAGCCTCATGGGGAAAGAAACAAATTTCATTCGTTCTGCTCTTGAGTTTTCGTAGGCTCACACACCAATAGATTGTCAAAACAATCTCTTTCTTTCTTTCTTTCTTTTTGTCGTTGTTGTTATTGTTGTAAAATGTGCACTTACATGAAATAAATCTTCAAACTGAATTCCTTGATTGTCATAAAACCTCCTTGTTTTTGCACATTTCATAGGAGAAAGTAATAATTCAACTTATATGTAAAAGCATTGGCAAAGAATAGAGTTACTTTGAAATTTCCTTGTTTGTTAAAAAAAAAATGTAGGAGAATATCTATTAATTATAAAAATAGCGCAGTTTTAATGAGATAATTTGGAAGCATCAAATAAAAAATAATAAGCAAATATGTGAAGCAGTAACCAAACGGGGCATTCCTTGAAATTTCTCGAGAGAGGTTCTCATAAACTACTCAGCGAGAAAATTGCAGTATGTTTCTTTCTAAAAAATTATATTAGAATGATTTTTTTTATTTTTTTTATTTATTTTTATTTTTTAAAACATAATTACGGTAAGAGAAATTTTATTGATCTAAAGAAAATGTATACTTTCATCGTTTCACTTTAATTTTCGCGGGTGTAGTAATATATACTTACAATACGAAAAAAGAATCATGTTCATATCAGTGGAAGGAGTGGTCTCCCCAAAACTTTCCCGCATACTCTCTAATAAAGGTGTTATACCAGATCATGGTATAACACCTTTCTTAACAAATGTATGCCTTTCATGGCACTGGTGTACATTTGCTAAGAAATATTAACCCTTGGCGTGAAATTAGCAATTTTATTGAATCTATCATGTCAACTTTAGAGAGTTATTTGGCGATTAATCCCTGGTATGCGGTTAATAGTATCCGAAAATCGAATTTGGAATTTAGATGCATTTTTTTCAACCGATTTAAAAAAAATTTACAAAACTCCATACCAAATTTTATATATTTAACTCTTAGCGTTTTTAAATTATCGCTTTAACATATTTCTCAAAATACAGACAGACAAACAATGAACCCCTAATTGGATTTGGTTCAAAATTTGATTAGGTGTTAAATCTATGTCTCGAATCTTATCTATTTAGTTCTCTTCCCTTAGTAGTTATCTAATTAAGTTACATTCGAACAGCAGAACAGACAGGCTTCCACTGAACGGATTTTGATCAAAATTTGATAAAATCTACATATTAGGGTAAAGATGAATACAAAATTTCATTCTTCTTGCTCAAAGCGTTTTTGAGTTATTATTGTCACAGACCGACATACAGAAGACCTTCACCAAAAATGTGTTTTTCGAACTCAGGGATGTCTAAAACATGGAGATTTGTCAAAATCTCGAGTTCGAATTTTTTGACGATTACTATACTTTCTCTATACTATGTATACTAGAATGTAAAAAAAAATTATACGAAAATATGAAAAATCTTAGGAAAAAATTTAAGACACTGCGAAAATAATAACCTTCATTTCTATCTTGTTTTTTATAACCATGAACAAAGTCTAACAAAAATTAATAATTTGATTAAACATATTTATTTAAAACTTACCAAAATAGTAAAGCATCAAATATATATATATATATATATATATATATATATATATATATATATATATATATTTTGTAAAAAGGCCTAAAAAGGAATATTTCTCTCATTAGTGAGAAATATTTTCTGGAAAAAAAATATGTTTGGTTAAAAAATGTTAAAAACTTCCTTTAGAACATAAAAGCAGAAACGAAATGTTTGCAACGATAATATTAAAACCCTGCCCACCGAATTTACTTCTTAATTAAATGACATAACCTATTTAGGACATTTATTATTACTTAGTTCTTATAATAATATAAGTGATATTTGAGATATTGAAGCATTTCTATGAGATTTTTATATTTATTTTTTTAATTATAGATTTAGAGCAAAAATTTAGCAATTCAATGAATGTCAGCCAAATAATTGTATGAGAAGGGATTAAGGCTAGAAGAAATTACGAAAGATTGATCATTTTGCCTACCGAAGTAAAGTTACGATTAATTCCAAAAATTGCTATTTTCAATTATAATCTTCTGAGAAATGCTTATTCGGGCAATAGATTCTTCTCTCTGTTTTCAACTAATGAAGGTGGCTTTGATGAAAGTATCGCAGCCAGTACAAAACATGGATAACATTTATTCTTAAGTAGATTCTTTCCATTGCAGGTGAAATTCTTTGGAGCGGTGAGCATACCAAAAGTGGTACCTTATGCATATCACCTGCCGAAGGAGGATGGAAGATGTTTTGGTGGCTCGTTTTGTATCCTGCAAGACTTATCTTCTTTTTCACAATTCCTGACAGCAGAAAACCCAAACTGTACAGTCTCTTTCCTGTCACATTCACGATGTCCGTACTCTGGATAGGTGTACTGTCCTATTTAGCCGTCTGGATGGTTACAGTTATAGGTAAATTTTTATAATAATCTTTTAAGCAGGGCATCTCGCGTATAGATACTGCAGATGCAGTAAATCCATTTTTTATATATTAATTTAAGTAATAATTTAATTCTGTGCGTAATAGGGAAATCCATCAACAATGCAACACAGTTGTTAATAAAGTTTTCAATAATCAAAGAATTCGCTTAAAAATGTCATACATCTTTTCGTAGTAGAGGAAACATCTTAAAATACTGCTTTAACTCAGTATTGATTTCCCTGCTGTTGTGCACAAGTAGTAACAAAGCAGATTCCTTTTTACACAATAAGGTTTGTGAAAAGAAGAAGGTGCTATCGAAAATGAAGTTCCAAAATTGTCAGAAGATTAAAGGTCTAGAAATCAAATAATTTTCCATTGCATTAAAACTTCCGGCAATGCAGAAATTTAAAAATATTTTTTAATTTATTTTTAAAAGTCAATTAATGATAGATAAAAATTAAATTTACGTTATACCTGTATGTTTTTTTAATTAGGAAGAAAAAAATTCTTTACTTGTGTAATAATTTTGACAATACACTATCAGGATTTCTTTACTTTTCAATTGCTGTTGCGGAAATTTTAAATGAGAGTAGAACTACAGGAAATGCAATTAAAAATTTTATTTTAATATTCAATTTTTTCATTAAAATTTAGTAAAAATTAATAATTGTTTAGATGTGATTTTTTTAAAAATTTACTAACATCAAATCATTATTTCTTATAAACTAATAATTAAATTTTTCAAAATTAATTGGAAAAAGCTAAATTTAAAATATGCTAAAAAGAATTCGAAATGTTAACGTTATACTATGTGGTGTTGCAATTTATATTGTACAGCGCCCCTTGATAACAATGCACGATTTTAAGTTCTATGCGCATGTGCATCGAGCTATATTATTTCTAATTTAATCCGACACAAAAAATAAATAATTTCCATAAAGATCTCAAGTGTCTCATGATTCTTCAACACATTCCCAAACATAAAGTATCATCTAACAGAACAATAAAAAAAAAATCGATCAAAATGGATAAAATAATGTTTATTAACTTCTGAAAGAGATGATATTTAAAATACGAATAAAATCTTACAGATGCACAGAATCAGAAACATCATCTTTATAGACATCGCAATAAAAAAAAAAAATTAAAAAAAAAATGGTCTCGCGTGAAACAACAAAAAACGAAAAAAATTTATTTACTCAAATGTATTCCCAATAAGTTCACTTACCTGTGTAGTACTTTTCAATGTGTCTATTTTAAGTTCATTCATAACAGCAGGCGTAAACTTTATTATTATTTCATAAAACTATGAAATAAATAAAATTTTGAAACAAATTCAATCAGTTTCATTGAAATTTTAAACTAACAGAAAATCTGCACAAATATAAAATTTCATTAAAAAGAAAACTTAAAAGTGCTAAATATTTTTGCATAAAATATATATGATATATGATATTTTTTAAAGCTTTATTTATTTATTTATTTTCTCTTCAACAACTAAGTATGACAAGTTTTTTTTCTAATTAAATACAAAATTTTTATACTTTTACTTGATGTTTATTACAGCAATAATAAGTCAGTTCTTAAAAATAAAGCTTCTTAAAACTGAAACTGAATCATTTTTATTGTATTACAGTTCTTATTCATTCCGATTTTTCAGTTAAAATTCAGTTGAATTTTGTTCAAAGTAAAGCAGTTTTAATTCTTATTTAGACTTTTCTTACCATAGATATCAATAAAATTCTTTTATATAATTTTTATATTTTCCTTTTACATAAATTATGTTAACTACTTTGCAAAATTATTTTAAATTACTCCCCTAATTTTTTTAAATTTGATGTATATATATTTTTTCCATGTAGGATATACATTCAATGTGCCTGATTCAGTGTCTGGTTTAACAATCTTAGCGGCAGGAACAAGTATTCCTGAAATTATATCAAGTATCATTGTAGCACAAAATGGTAAGTAAAAACTACTTTTGCTTTAATATTTTTAAAACCTCAACATAAAATTCTCTTTAAAAAATATTTTTTAAAAAAATGCATTTTTTACTTAAATTTGAAATTAATTCAAATATTTTCAAGAAACTTACTACATTTCAGCTGGTATAGTCCAACATATAATCCAATCAATACATAGGCAATGTAATGCATTGATTGAAGAAACATGTGTGCTTTTAATCTGGAAAAAGATAAAGAGAATTTTATTAAAAATTCATGTTTATTTATTTGATCAGAATTTATATGCTATTCATCAATAAAGTTGCCCAAATGTAATATTAACTAAATTCAATGGAAATTTATTTTTATTATGAATTTATGTTATTGTGCTATAAGGTACGTTTTTTTCAAAATACTTTTTCTTGTAGCATACTTAAAGTCCAACTGATAACGTATTTAATTCAAGAAAAAGCAATTATAATATTCTTGATGACAAAGTTCAAATAAATGGTATTTGAGCAGCTATGCAGATTAAGTTAATCACCTAAATAAATAACACTATCTGGTGATAAAAAAAAGGGATAACAAGGCAATCTGGCCAGCTTTAAGTGCCAATGATATCATCATATAGTATCTAGATTCTAGAACATGCTAATATATTCTTATGACTGCCTATTAATTCATTAACATTTCAAACTAAACAAATTTGTGGTTTGAAATAGAAATGCGAGTTCATAGTACATCATCAAGGTCATGAAGCATACCTTTATATTGATAGTTTGCTATTGGCAGCTGGTTTTCTTCTTATCAAGAAAATATAACGAAAAGCACATTTTACTGTTTAATAGTTTGAGAAAATTTAATACTAAATAATTAATCAAAATGAAGTACCCCATTTTTACAAATTCTACACTTATAAAAGAAAATCCCTAGTGGTTATTTGATTTTAAATGTTTTAATGGTGATTCAGATAATCTCATATAAATCATTTAATGGTGTGTGAAGGCATTTTAATATAAAAGGATTAATAGAATATTTTCGATTCAAAAAACAACTGTATATGTAAGAAACTTAAAGTATTAAACTACAGAAACTTGATCATTTTTTATGCATTTTATATTATATATGAGGCTTACCCAAAAAATTTCCCTGGGTAGTATAAAAAAGGAAATATACTTAATTGCATAAAAACATTCATTGTAAAAAATACAGCAATCACTGAAGTCCTTTTCAATATATTCATTTATGGAATTAAAAGATTTGCTGCATACTGTGGAATAGGATTCATATTCCTATGTTATAGAAATGAACCCGTGTGTGATTAATTACCACATGTATTTTTAAAATTTTAATCAGAAATTGATTTTTTTTTATTATTATTATTAATAATCAGAAATTGACCAATTAGAATACAGGTTGAGTGAAGAACCATCAGAATCCTTTAAAATATCTCGGCCATATGTGGGAAAACTGTATCAAAAAATCATTACCATCATCATAATATTGATATAAAAATATCATGATGCATACATATATGAGTGCTTAACGTTTATTTAGTTTTAATGCTTTAATGATGATTCGGAGTTCATTTAATTGTGAGAAAGTAGACAGGAAATGCATTTCGAGAATTCGTCAACGTCTATTCGATATTGTGATAGAAATGTCATACTGATTGCATATATTGATTTTTTTTTGTCCCGAGTCTAGCATCTGCAGCAACCACTGCACAATTTCTGTGACAACCAATTCAGAATATCTACAGAAAAACGATGACCTTCAGAAAGCTAACAATGCATCAATTGCTAATTCTTGATGTTCAGTTCGAAACAATTTAAGCATTTGATCAGCGGTAAATGGATTCAAAAACATCTTCACTGACATAAGCTCACAATAGGTGAAAGAAGGGATAGTATTAATATTTTGGAAAAGTGCTTACTATAGCAAATTACTGTCATGTTTTAGTTCTCTGGGCCTTTACCTTTTGAGGGCACTTGAAATAAAAGCTGATTCTTATTTCCCAAGGGAATACAGAAATAAAGATGATATAATCATCAAAAGTAGATATTTCCTTAACACTGGATGATAGTAAAAATTTTGCAATTGACCTTTTTTTACCATTGTTATTATTCACTGTGATTGTCATTCTGTTAAACTGGCAGAGTAACTTCATGGGCTACCAATCACAGATGGTGACATTTTTGTAGAAATATAAGGAACTAACTTTCTGGTCATGTCTATCATATATATTTTGAATTGATATTCAAAATAAAATCTTCAAACTTTTACAACAGTGCTAACTTTATTTTATTCTTCAATTGAGTTATTTATAATTTTCTTACAGGTTATGGTAATATGGCTATTAGTAATCTTGTAGGAAGCAACACTTTTGACATATCCTTTTGTCTTGGAGCGCCCTGGCTTATAAAAACGTTGATTTCAGAAAAAGGCTATTTATTAATATTCAGTTCTGCACTTACATATACAACTGCAACATTGCTCATCACTTTACTAGCTTTTGTTTTAGTCTTTGTGTTTTCAGGGTGGAAATTAAATAGAACTGTGGGTTTGATTTACTTCATAATATATGTTATATTCGTAATAATCGCATGTATGTATGAGTTGAACATTTTTGGCAACATAAATGCTGAAACTTGCAAATAGAAAAAGGAACAGAATTTATTTGCGATAATGCACTTTTCAATAAAATCATACATAAAAAGATTGCATCATGTACTGGATTGTTTGGTAATATTGTGACCTTGAAGGATCATTTGTTGTATATATTCAAGATTCCACTGCTGAAGAAATTTTTTGTTTATTTTCATTAATCATTAAAATATTTTTTTAACGAGTATTCTTTTGCACTAAATTTATTCCTGTATGAAATTTACACATATCAATTCAATGTTTTTTGCTTTGTTGTTATAAAAAAATGTTTAAGGATGAAATAGTCATTATTGAAAAAAGTGTTGGATTTCATAGAGGAAACTGCCATTCAGTGAAAATATTTTTCACCAATTCAAATTAAAAAAATATATATATTTAAAGTTAAACACTAATGCATAAATTATTGGAATGTTGATATAAAGTCATAGTTGCATAGTTTTGGCATTTTCCCAAAACGAAAAAATATTTAGTTGAGACAATTTCAGCTATTTCCACCTTTTGTTTTAGATTATCTGACAGAACAATAAAATGCACTCATTACAAATTATATCATTTCCTAACAGTCTGTAGACTATTCCTTATGAAATTCAAAACTATACTCCATTCAAATGAAAAATGCACATAAAATACAAATGCACTTTTTTTTCAATCATCAATGATGCAATTTTTATAAAAAAAATGAAATAATCGTTGTTAGTATTGATGTTTTCTTTTGGAATTGAGAACTGCAATGTTTTCTCATTCATTGAAAATATTTTACAAGTCAAATTTATAAAACTTCGGAAAATAGTACAAATTAATTAGAGATAAATATTAATACTAAAGCATATTAGATATTAATATAAAGTTTCAACAATGTAGGTTAACCATTCTAATATACTTGTACCTACTTTTGTACATAACTTTTAGTAACTATTTTTGCTTTTTATTTTAGATTACCTAATAGAAAGACAGAATATTTTCAGAATTTTTATATCATTTTTTTAATGTTCATCATTTTTATTTTCAAAGCAATGTGCCAAATAATATTTTGAACATATCTCAGATTTTTAGTATTATCAGTAAGGCAAGTTATAACCGAATGGCTTAAATAGCACGATTCATCCAGTAACTAATATTGCAAAATCAAAGTGTATAATAAAAGTGTAAAGAAATACTATTAATATTATTGAAATTTATTTTACTATAGAAAGCTGCTCACTCTTTTAAATAAAAATGTTTCAAAACAATGCTGAACATGTTCTCTCTATTATTGCTCTGTGTATATGAAAAACAAAGTCATCACAGGTTGGAATTTAACTCCATTGCATTTGAAAAAATTACTTATAACCACATTTAAAAAATAATAATTCTACATGCATTCTTCATATTTAGCCTTCAACTATTTAATTTTAGCAAATATTATTAAATAGAATAATTAAAATTTTAATGTATAATCATTCAGTTCTAAATATATATCTGTTTACAAATTTTTTTAATGCATTCATATTATTGTTCAGGATTGTTCTAAAATATGTTATATTATTTATGAATAAATAAAAAGACATAAAACACTTTCCAAATAAACTTTAATTACTTTCATAAGTTCTTTATAGTCAAATAATATTGCTATTATAAAATAAAAGTTATTTGATGATGTAACTTTACTTTTCAATAACAGCCAAATAATTTTAACACTACTCAAAAATAGTGTGAATTTAAAAGTTTGCAACTTTAGAGAACATGTACTGCCAATAGTTCATTTGATAGAGATGCTGAGCAAGGATAAATTTGTACAAGTTCAAGTGTTGATCTTTAATTCTATAAGTTATATTCTAACAATTTGAAATATAAAAATAGAATATTTTCAAATGAATAATAATATAAATAATATACAATGAAAATTTTAAATTAGTGATTGTATAACAAAATATAAAATTCTTGCATTACAACAAAATAATAAGTATCCCATTTAGCTTGACTTCTAAATAAAGTATAGAACATATTTCTATGTTATTTTTGTATACTATTTAACAAACATTTTAATGATTGAAATAACAATTCGGAACAAAGATAATATATATGTTTTAATGTGTGTATTAATTCAACATTAAAAGTTGTAATGAGAGATAATTCAGAAATTTTTTTAAAGTATTTCAATAAACAAATATTCAGGCCTTAGAGACTTTATTTCAGTTTCCCTAACATAAGTTAGTGCAATAGTTCATGTCAAAAAAAAAAAAAAAAAAAAAAAAGATAAATATTTTCTAGCAGCTTAATAGAATTATTCATTTTCCTCAGCACTACACTTTGGGAAAATTTCATCTGAATCTGAAATGTGCTTCTCTTTTAGAATTTGGAATTTGCTAATTACATCAGAAATACTGAATTCTCCACGTACAGCATTATCATCCCGTGTACGCACATTCACAGTATTTGAGGTCTTTTCTCTTTCCCCAACAACTGTAAAAGATATAAAAAAAAGCATTGTCAAATTGTATACAACTTTTATACATTGTTTTAATATGTTATATATATATTATTAAAGCAAATACCATCTTCTTCTTAATTAAAAGGATTCATTATAATTATATTATTATTTGCATATTTTTAAAGCAATAAAGTTTATTGGAGTTTCACTGTGCCAAATATAGGGATAAACTACACATTTAATGGGTACAGGTAACAATTTCAATTGCATATCTACAATAAATAATAAAAGAAAACATATTTTGCATACAGCTTGTTAACTTTTTAAGTAGAAATAACATACAACTGTACATTAAAGTTTTAAAGAAGTAGAAAAATGAAATAAATTTTGTAATTTTGATATTGAATTCTATAAATCTAATATTCTATTCTACATTTTCATTTTTACAGATTATAGTGCTGAAGAAAATAAATTAACCAATGTGGTATTAAAAAAAAATCAACAATCACATATTTAAACTTAAAAGTTTGTTTAAAAAAATAAGAGAAAAAGTAATTTTTAGATAAATAATTTTATACTTAAATGCAGTGCTTTCAAAAAAAATTCTTAAATGATGAACTTTTAGTTAAAAATTTTTTAAATACTAATGTTTTCATAGTTGATATCTATTATATAAAAGCAAATCCATTTTTTTAATTTAAAAAAAGGCTTTAATCTACAGAAAATTAGGTTTATGTTTCACTATAATATAAAATTAACTTATATTGACAAACTTTTCAATTTATTGATACAGAATATACCTGTTGCATAGTTTGTCAAATGTCATGTGATTTCTAAAACTGTATCATTTACATTTTGATTATTAAACCTATAGTATTGAATGTGACTATTGATTGCTTAAAGAGAAATGTCTATAACAATATTATATATATATTGAAAAGATGGTTCATATAAGCACACACACACACAAAGAGGCAGAAATATTAGCAAAAAAATGCGCCTATTCTATTTCAATGTATATTCATTCTTAAAATTTTTTAGCCATTTAAAAAATTCTATATCAAAACTCTTCTTTATACTAAGTTGCAAATAAAAAAACAATAAAAATATTCATTTAGTGTGCAAAATGAAAAAAGAAAAATACTGCATACCAAAAATGAAGTTATACTGAGCAAGCTGAGCATTGCGAATCTTTTTCTTCATTGTATCACCTTGATCCACATCCATATCACAAATAAAACCAGCGCTACTAATCTCACGACACACCTAAACAATTATATATTATAACATTACAAATCATGAGCAATATTATAAATGAAATAACAAAGCAATTAATCTCAATTAGCTTTATTCTTAACAGTATAAAGAAATTCTTTGTAAAAAATTAAATTGCATATAAAATAACACAGAAAATATCTTTGTATTAAATTTAACTGTTTTATTTAAATTTTTAGAAAACTATATAAAATAAAACAGAGAATATCTTTGTATGTAATTTAATTTAAAAAAAAATCTACTTGAAAATAATGTCTTAAATATAATAAAAGCATTTTATAATAGTTTTCAAACCAACAAAAATTGAATTAATATTTAAAAATATAAAATTATTAGAGATAAATAAAGCAAAACACTACTAATACCTCTTTCAACGGACTGCAGTACAATAACACAAAATTGTTATTCTGATAACTGCTTTTATTATAACACATTTAATGCTAGTACTGTAAATTCAGTTAAAAATAATGAATACTATTACTTTACTAGACAATATTGAAAACTGTAATCAAGCATTTATTATAAAAGTAAGTAAAATGATATCTTTATTGCTTGTTTGCTTATTTTTGTAGCCAATTAGTTTGCTGGGATGAACAGTGGCTAAAATTTCAATTAAATTTTTTTTACAAGTGAAAATCTTGAGCTAATGACTACTACAATTAAATATTATTAAATGTCAAATTTTGATATTATTTTAGAAGTTGTTGTACTCATGCACTTCCCTAATTTCCTAGCATATCAATTAAAAACTGATTAAAGTTTAATTAATGTAATTGCATGTTTACTGAATTTTGACAAGCTCAAATAGAAAGTATAATAATAATAATAATGTGTTAGGAATAATTAAATAAAAAAGTGAGATTTAGATCAGGAAATAAGAGAACATTTTAGGATGTAGTAATATGGGCAAATTTAAGACAAGCATTATAAAATTAATTCCAATTTAAATTAGGAAATTAGGTATATATATATAAGCATTATTTTATGTGAAGCAGAATGCAGTTTGAAGACAGTGAAGAGACTTGCTATTTCGTGACGTCGTTTTATTTCATTTTTAAAAAGCAGGCATATGTACAAGCGATGAGCACACATAAAAGGAATGACGAAAAACATCATGGACATTTTATCCCTAGTCTTTTATAACCTATGATTTTGACAGGAAAACATTTCTTCATAGTGCTAATATATTACGAGATTTCGATAGGGATTTTCGTTACACGCGCGGAGAAGGCAGGGAAAACACATGGAGATTTTAAAAAAGAATTTGCCTCATTAGCGGTATTTTGCCTCTTCACGTGGAGTGTGGGAAAGTTAGACTTTTAGCTGATTCAGCAATTTAACAAAGCTTCTCTTGAATTAATTAAGTAGAGACAGTGGAATTGGATCATGAAATAAGAGAATATTTTAGAATAAAGTTACTATGGGCTAAATTAAGATAAAATCTGGAAAATTAATTAAATTGAAATTAGAGTTAAAATATCATTACATATATATATATATAGAATGTAAAATTATTCATCATTGAAATTTTATAATTTATTTAATCTCATAAATTTATTCAATAAAACGTTCCAAGATTCAACATAAAGCAATTTTGGAGTTTAAAAAAATGATACTATATTTTTATATAGAAAATCAGTGAATAAAGCAGCAATATCAGCAAATGTATGAAGTTTAAACTACTTCCCTACCATATGAAGGGGAAAAATACCTTAATATTTCTACTTTTATCATCAACAATCAAAGAAAATACAAGATAAAATATATATAGCAAGAATGATAGTAATATGAAATTCCTTAAAACAAAATGTATTATAAAAAAAATCAAAATAAACAAAAAAATTATACAGCAAATAAATTTGTATGATTAAAAAGATATATATATATTTTAATGTTGTATATATTCTTTTTATATAGGGTGGAAAAGGGTCAAAATTGCATTACTTTTTTAATTAATTGAATTTCTAATTAAAATTTCAAAAATACATATTTCTATCCAATTAAAATATACAGTATTAGATTTGACATATTATTATTATTTGTATAATAATAATATTAAAATTAGTTCCCAGGTTTTCAATAAAATATCTTTAAATTCAGCAGTAAAACTTCTTTGCATTTTTTATCATCATCAAATTAGTACAACAAAACATGTCTTTTATCATTTCTGCTTTGTAGGAAAAGTATCTCCCCCCCCTCCCTTACTATAAACAGAAAAATGTTATATAAAAAAAAAATCACGAAATTCAGAAAGCAAAATGATATATAACAAACTGTGCAACATTTGCCTGTTTCAAGTGAAGAATTGTAACATTAATTGGTTATAAATGAATTAGGATTGTGATGTTTAAATGAGAAATTTATAGTTGCATTTTTTGAAAATGAAATTGATTTGCTTTTCATATATTAAAAAAAATCAATCAATATTTATACGCTACCTTCTGAGCATATTCTTCAAACATAGGTCCAACTGGAACTACAATTGACTGACGAGGCGACAACCAGAAAGGCCTGCAAGAAAAAGCTTTCAAGAGTCAAGAATTTGTTCAAATACAACAAAAGATGATTAAATACAAAAAATTAGCTAAAATAAAATAATCTAGAACTAACACTGAATAAACGGGCTAACTAATTTCTCACAAAATACAATTATTATATATACAAACAAACTAATAAAGGCACTATTATAAAATGTAATGCATTAAATTTTCCATAAACTGTTTTATTTATTTCTAATTATTAGTGTCAATAAATCATTTGACTAGAAATCAAGAGCAACAAAAGTTCAAAAAATTATTTACTTATAACATCAATCTTTTATGGACACATGGACACAATTCTAGCAAAGTCAGTATTGCCTGTATTCTTTATTTCAATTACTGTTTATTTTTCAAGAATACTTGGTAATTTTCAAATTATGCCAAAATTCCTAAGGTCCATTATACATAATATACCAAAATTCCAACAAACTCCATTACACACAAGATGCCAAAATTTTGCCAAGATGGTTGCAATCTTTAGATTATGTCAAGTTCCATTACACATAAGGTGCCAAGATAGAAGACAATTTCAACTGGCGAGTTTGCATATTTTGGTGAGTTATTACAGGAAATGAAAAAATAAACAAGTATCTTTTTTTTATTTTAGTATGAGACTTCAAAATATGCATTTCAAATATTAAACAGGAATTCATAAACTAAGCATTCAACACTGATGCAATAAAAATTAATCAAATGCATGGTACTCACCATTTTCCACCGTAGCTCTCAGTCAAAATAGCTATCATACGTTCCACTGATCCTAATATAGCTCGATGAATAATTACAGGCCTTTTCTTTTCTCCAGAAACACTGAATTATCGAGGAAAAAGTAAAATTTAAGTAAAAATAAAAGTAAAATTTGCATGTAATTTATTTAATAATATAATTATTTGAAAAGAATCATACCTATCATATTGAAGATTAAATCGTATAGGAAGTTGGAAATCAAGCTGGATAGTAGCACACTGATGTGGCCTTCTTAAAGCATCAGTAATAGTTATATCAATCTACAATAGAAATTAAGTGATAAATTAATAATAACAGATGAAATAATTATGTGAGTACAGTGAGAGAAGGAATACATAAATCAGTATTGCTAGTGTTACCAACAAGACAAATTTTATTATTTGCAAAAAATTATAACAAATAAATAAAACCACAATTGAAAAGTACAAAAATATTTTGCTCTTAAAAATTTTAATACATTTTCAAAAGAAAAAAGAAGTAGTTTTAAATATGCAATTTTTAGTCCTTGCACATAAATAAATCAATATAAATGAAGAATTCAAAATTCTATAGCTTTCCAAGATTTTTTTTAATATAGAATTCCTGTTTAATTAAATAAACAAATTATGCAAAAATATGCTGGAACTCAAATGCCAATTATGTCTACAACAAATAAATAATAAATAATCCATTTGCTCATAGAAATTATAGGGGAATAATGAAAGAGTGTTTTGCACAAAAATTAAAATGCTTGGGGACTTTTTTAATACACAAAAAATGCACAAATGTATCTATGACATTCAACACTTGAAGCTTAATAATAAAATAAAAAATCATATTTATCAGAGATGAAATTATTGCATATAATCAATCACATGAATCATCCTTCAAAAATTGATTTCAATGAAAAAAATCTATTAAGCAGTTTATAATATTCAACTCATATTATTTCTCCAAATTTTTGTAAAAATAATTTTTGAAATCAAACTATTCTGTTATATGAATCAGAATCATGAGAAGACTTTTTCATATCAGGCTGATTATCAAGCAGAAACACAATAAAATATAATGACATATCTGCCAACAGTCAAGTGATGCATTATGAAGTGGAAAAGAAGTTCCTTAATAAAAATGAATTTATCTACTTTACAGAAGTCCTTTTTTCTTTAAAAGAAATTATACTTATCTTTGTGGAAAATTGAGAACTTAAGGTAGCTTTAAAGATGTAGCAAAATAAGTTTCATGGCAAAATGAGACTTCATATTTTTGAAAAGTTGGGTACAAAAAATTTTTTAACAGAATCTTTAAAATAGCTACAAATTTTTGGAATTTATACACACCAAAAAATGAAATGAAAAAGATTAATAATATAACTAAAGCAAACAGTATCTAAATTCCTTGATTATTTTTATGTGGCTATTAACAAAGGATGTGACTGAATATTTACCATTCCTTATCAGATTAAAATAGAAATGTACAAATTAAAAAAATTAACTGCCTTCAAATTTTTTTAGAGAACAAAATAATCACCTGATTTTGTGACAAAAATTGGTAAATCTGCCAAGATAGTGATTACTCATATATAGTATAGATATGTTTATATTGGTATGACATAGATATTTATATTAGCCAAATACAGTTTATCACTCTTTCTCTAAAATTTATGATATACATTACAATTTGTGCTATGCAAAAGTGAAATAAGAAATATAAAAAATAATAATCATATGGATGGATTACATCCTTTACCTTAGGGCCATAAAATGCACCATCACCAGGATTTAATGTCCAGGGTTGACCAAAAGCATCTAAACTGTCAGCTAATTGCTAAAATAAAGAAAAAGCAATTCCAAAAATTATTAGGTGTATTATTTTGAAATATGAAAATCTAATTATGATTAGTTTTCTAGATCTAAATTATAAAACAGATAATGCAGAAAATGCATAGTTCCAATACTGTCATAGAACTGAAAATGGTAATGAAATGGTTACCATAAATATTTTTAAAAAAAAGGTAATGTTAACATTATAGTGAAATGATAATAAAAGTTTTAATAGAAATGCTAAGTTAATTGGATTATTATTTTAAAGATTTCAAAAAAAAAAAAA
>JAPMOR010007586.1:922969-939632 GCA_026543865.1 Argiope aurantia | reverse complement strand
CACAGCTAATATTCTTTATAATTTTCTAATACTCATCAGTTATAATTATATTTCTTCAGCATGAAATAACTATGGAATGAATTTTTACAAATGATTAATTAAATTGATAAACAAATTCTAAAAATACAATTTGTATAATAAATAATAATAAAAATATAAATGGCATATATTTCCAGTTTGTGTAATCACAGAATAAAATGAAAGAGTTTCCTATCATTTCAAGTCTGAGCTTTAAAATGATTGCATATAATTTCAAATAGCATGTTATTATTGCATATTCATCAATAAAAATTAAAAATGATTTTCAGAAATTTCAATTTATCAGAATTCAAGACAGAACATGCACACACACACACACAACATTTTTATAATAATAAGCATCATAACTGCACTAAAATGACATTATCATAAAATTTATTATTTTACATATGAATAAAGGAAACAGAAAATACATGCATAAAATACTATCTAAAAGCAAAGCATTTCTTTCAGGATCTGAAATCCTTGCACATCAGTTATTTTTCAGAAACTTCATGTTCAATATTAAGACTGAAATATATTGCCTTTCTATTAATAATCTATTATCTATTAAATGGATTTTTTGAAGTACTAAAATCAATATTTCTGTCTAGATGCAGGAAATACAATAAAACTAAAGTATCTTTTTCAATTTTTCTCTTTAATCTTTTAAAAGTCAATTTTTCTTTGACACATAACAGTATCATCTATATACTTGCATGAAAATTTTTGCCCTGCGTAATAGTTGGATATATATATATATATATTAAGCGCCATTTTTATGCAAATAGATTGAACTTCATATAAATGCTTTTCGGTTTGTTTTTTTCTTAATATAAATGAGATATTTAAAAAGCTTTATAAAGCTTATTCTACTTCAAATCAACCTTTAATGATTTTGTTCACAGTATGTATATCGTCTAAGCTTATCTCCATAGATGTTATAAATGGACATTAATTTTTTACATTTACTATTATATAGTCTAAATTTATAACAATTTTTAAAAACAAGCATAAAAATCAATGTTAACATATAAAATAAATTACCTTTTCAGCGTTATTCCACATCTCAATCTCACCCAGAAAATTTTCTGGTCTTGTGGATAATTTAAGTTGGAAAGTGAAACCAAACACTTCATACACATGTTTCAAGAAGTCCAATGCACCATTAATTTCAGCAGTAATCTATTTAACATATCACAGATTCATTAAGAAATACAACAGAATGTGAATCACCAAAACAATCAAGTATATAAATTATATATATCAAGCAATCAAGTATATATAGTTTAAGAGTATTTAACAAGCAAAAAAGAAAATCTTCCATTAACTAATTTAATTAAGATTAAAATTAAACCTCAAAAAATTTGAATCCTTCATTCTAGAAAAAATTGGCAGAAATCAGCAAACTATTTTACCATAAAAAAAATTGCATAAGCATAAACTGCATTTACAAAATTTTATTAAAATAATTTCCATGTTTTACCCAATGCTTATGAATTTTATTTTTCCGCAACCTCTGTTTGGCTTTATAAAATAACAAAAAGCAGTTCTAACATTAAAAAACATATATATATCCAACCTGTTCTTGAGTGCAAAATATATGTGCATCATCTTGTTGAAACCTTCTGACTCTTGTTAATCCTGTAAGTGCTCCAGAAATCTCATTTCGATGCAAAACCCCAAAATCTGCTAACCGCAAAGGAAGTTCTCGCCAGGAACGAGGACGATGATCAAAGATAAGGCTGAAATAAATTACATATATTTTTAAGATATAAATGCAACACTTTTTCTTCTGCTAGTTAATAAGTTCTCTAAAAAATGTTTCAACTAACCAATGCCCAGGGCAGTTCATAGGCTTTAGCGCAAAGGTCTGTTTTTCCACTTCAAATGAAAACATGTTTTCCTAAACATCAAACATAAAAAATAAAGTGAATAAAATGATTTGATCACACAAACACATACAAATGGATTTAAATACGTATAAACTTAATTTTAAAAATAACTCAATTTGTATACAAATGAACTACATGCAAGATTTTTTTAAACTCTCATTAAAAAATGTCATTTTACATAATTTATATTCAAACACAGAAAATAACCTCTCTAGAGAAGTTACACTTAAATATAAATGAATATAGTAAAGATCATGTCACCAAATTTTTAGTTCTAACAAGAAAAGAATTGTGCACTCTAGTTTCTACTAAAATAATAGCCTAAAAAAAGGAACAATAGCTGAATAAAAATTCAGCTTATAATCCTTCAGACATGGAAAACATAGTATATGAACTTCATCAAATACATTATAAAGAACAGCTGATAACTCTTAATTTTTCCCTAATGAAAATATTCTAATCTCAATACATAAAAATGATTAAAATATTAACTGCACTTTTGTGCTTGTAAGTCATTTAATAATTTAGTTCAAATATTCTAAACTGCAATTAAATAAAATACCTTTATTCTATTTATAAATATGAAAAAAATGGCTACATCACTTACTGAATAATGTTGCCAGTGCCCAGAAGTTTCCCATAATTTACTGTTGTAAACATTAGGTGTTACAACTTCTTGAAATCCTCTTTTCCAGTATTCTGACTAGATATCAAAATATATAGCTTGATTAACAAATTATAACAAAAGTAATCATATAAGATTTGGTATAACATTTTATCGCAGCCCTTTACTTAGAATACAATTTTTAAAGCAGAGCTTACACATTAAAAAAAATCAATCTGAATTTGCATTATCAATGTTACATTTTTAAAAAAACTTTATATTTGTAAATAATATGGATAACTAATTTTTGAACTATATTAATTTTATGAGGCAATCGAAAATTTGTTTAATGCAACCAAACAATTTTATATCAACTAATTAACATATATTTACAAAGCAGTGATTGCCTAATTTCTTATACCTCAGCATACAGCAAACATCTTTATTGGTACAAGTATTTAATATTTTAAATTTTCACAAAAAAATAATAAAGAAAAATAAAATTAATGAAGAATTTAGTATGATCATAATATATCCAAATTAAAGACATTTTATTATGTATACAATGTATTTTATAAAAGTATCAAAGGTATAAAATGCAACTACTAAAACAAATTATGAATATAATAAAAAAATTGTAACCTTTACACAATGATATACAAAAGAAATACTATTTTATATATAGTTCTATTACTGAATATACTCAAATTCAATGAAATGTATTTATCAATGAAAACATAAATATTAAATTAACAAAATTCTTGGCAAAAAATTCCGAAATTCCATGAAAAAAATTCCATTCTGAAATACATGAAAATAATTTTATTTCCAAAGACCTTCAAATTAAAAAATGTTTTTGAATACAGATAATAATTCAATTTGAGATATAATTACCTTAATGAAAGAAATCAATTCATTATAAATATGAGCTCCTTTTGGTTGAAAGAAACAACTTCCTGGGCTTAATTCATGAAAGAAAAATAATTCTTGTTCCTGAAATATAGAATAAAAATATCACAATAATAAAAAAAAAAATTATTTTTACAATAAAGATAAAGAAAAATTTATAGTAATAACATGAAAAACTTATAAAAATTACAAAATAAAAAGTGTTATGTTACAATATTTTAAAAGGTTACAATAATATTTAAAATATGATTTAAAGTGGTTCGAATAAGAAATTTAAAATATGCATTAACATACTTTGCCAATTTTTCTGTGATCTCTTTTAGCAGCTTCCTCTTGAAATTTCTGCCATTCTTTTAATTGCTTGGTATCTGGGAATGAAATGCCATATATTCTTTGAAGAGATTCAGCATCAGCTTTACCTTCCCAATATGTAGCAGAATTCTTATATAAATTAAAACATGAATTACAAAACAAATTATAGACAAAATAAAACAAACTTGGAAAATTAGATTAAAATATAGGAATATAACAAAATACAGCTTATAAAATTTTTATAAATACACATTCAATTCTTCAGTGCTTTCCTGGAGGATTTATTTTTTAAAAAATAGAATTGAAAAACCATTAGCACTGTTTAAAATAAAAATCCCAATTGTAGATATATTTGCTATCAATATTTATCATTTTTAATTGATTTTTTAGTAAAATGAGTGATACAAAAAGAATTGTATAAAAAAACTATATAATGTTTATGTTTCAAGAGATGGAAGGAAAAAAAATTAAAACATGACAAAATTCCCAAATTTACAAAAGAGTTTCTAAATCAATCATTATGCTACATTTTACAGATTGAGAAGAAAAAAGATTGAGACAGAAAATTGAGAAGCAATATTATTTTTTACCTACAAAATATATATAAATTTTTTTTATATATTTTTATTTATAAAATATTTTACAATATGAACATTATAACTAATTCAATCTTTACAGACCGTGATCTTCCACTTTGAAGCACAGTAAAGGTAGTGAAAAATTTTATTTGCATTCTCTAAAATATACAATATTTTATATTAGGTATAAAATATACCTAATATAAAATATATATTAAGTATGATAATTTCCTAACTAGTTATATGGATAGATTATGAATGCTGCACTTCATTAACAGTATTAACAAAAATATAACAGCTGATATTACATAAATACTTAGATCGCAATATTTTCTATAATTTCAAATGAATGATTACTGAATGAAATATTACCTTAAAAGTATACTTTGAAAATATAGTAACAACTTACTTTTACAACTTGAAGAGCTTTCACTTTGCCAGTATGCCTGACATGGGGACCTCTACATAAATCTATCAAAGGACCACACCTGAGAAAGAAAATGTATTTAAATGATGTGATGGGATGCTTATGAAAAACCACTGAAACCAAATATACAAATGATATAATATGAATTAATCTTAAATATCCATTTTTAAATTTTCAGCAGAATTTCAAATAAGAAACATTGAGTGAAAAAAAAATATTTCAAGTAAATAATATCAATAAGCAAAAAAAAAAAGACATTAAATATCAATAACTGATTATTTTCCTTATTTCATCCTCGGAAAAAAGCAGATTTATGATACAAAAATCAACAAATTGTAATAATGAATCATAAGGATGTTGTGGAAGTAAAGAGAATAACAAATATTTCACATAAATAAAATTTATTACTGTTTAATGAAGAATATTTAACAAACAAACAAAAAAAAATCCAAGAGCACCATTATGTTAGATAGATTTAAAAGAATACCAGCTATACAGTAGATATTTAGGGAAGACCACTTATAAGATGAATGATTAAATTCAGACATGACACAGGTTTGGAACAAAAACAGATTTTATAAAATACTGAATTGCACTAACTATAAACACAGAAAGGTACATTAAGCATGATTAAATGAACAATAAAATGAATAAATTTACACAAAAAATGCTCGACATTAAAAAAAATAGCAAAATTATTACATAAAAGAAAATTAATTGATTTCAAGAATAATAAAATTAGGTTCTGAACACACTAAAATCATATTTCCATGGAACTAAGTCATATCAATTAAATTATAAGAATAGACCTTATATCATTTTTAATGGTTGAAGAAATAATTCTGATAGTTAATTCTTTTAAATGCAAACAAGAATCTGGCACCAATTTATTCTAAAATCCTTTTCATTCATTTTTTTTTCATTATGGCATTTTACATGTATGTAGTATTGCTTTTTTCTAATTTCAAGATTAGTTTCATACCTAAGATTTAAATAAGTCAGGAAAAGAGATGAAACAAAATAAATACCTATATATTGTAGTGCTAGGAGTCTTCACTTTTTCTCTCAGAATCCGAAGCTTGAATTCATTGTACTAAAATATAAAGAACAACAATTAAACTTTTTATTTCACATAAAAACATTATTCAAAAATAGTATTTGATATCTATAATAAAAGTACCTTAAACATCTCCATTAAAACATCCTTAGATACTTCTAATCGTTGGAAAGGTTGTTTTTCTTTTGCAATTGATTTGCAAACATTTTCAATGACTGGAAATTCATTTTTAGACACTGCAAGACCATCAGTATACATATCATAATAAAAACCAGTGTCAATTGGAGGACCATAACACAAGCACCCTCCATAAATGCGTTCCATAGCTTCACCCATCATGTGAGCACTGGAATGCCAAAATACCTGCTTACCTAAATGAATATAAAATACACATCATGACTCCTAAAGGGATGACAATAATGATTTGTAATTAAAAGTAATTACTATTTTTTCTAATATTTTGTATTTTCCAATAAATTATTAACTTCGGGGGGTTTTTTTCCCCCAAAATGTTACAGAAAATTGGTTATTTAAAACTTATATTTGAATTTTATAGTTAGGTACAGAGTTTTTATTAGTAGAGCAAAAAAAATTTTAATTCACTTATTAAAAATACATAATAAAGAAACAGAATTTTAATCCAGACATACTGCATAATGTAGCAGACTTAAGTTCTTACAAACTCACTAAAAAACTGATTGTTATAATAACTGATAAATCACTAATAACTGAATGTTATAAAACTAAACAGTTAATTGATTGTAAAATTAATGAAGAGTACTTAACAATATGAGTATAACACACAGAAGAAAGTGAAAATTCCCATTATAATGAAACTGGTTGATGAATATTAAACAAATTCCTAACAAAAATCTAATTTCTCATCTCAAAATTTGTATCTTACCTTCCTCACTATCAAATTTCAGTAACTGCAAATTACAATCTTTTTCAAGAGGACGATCCAAGTCCCAAAGTTCTCCATTTACTTTGGCTATAACAGTGTTATCAGCCAAACCTTGGCTAAAAACATTAAAGAAAATGTAATTAACACAAATATGAAAAATTTAACCCTTTTTATTAAAGGAATTAATAATAATTCTAATAGATATTAGCCATGTACCAAAACAAGGAAAAAATTCATAGCATTAGAAATATTAGCATACTTGCCACAAAACAACAGCCAAACTTTAAAATTTCTTCTTAAATTCTAATTTTTATCCTCCCAATAATGTCCTTCAATTACAATTATTCATTCTTTTGGAAAATTTTAACTTCTTTACTTTTTGGAAAATTTTCATTTCATTTTTGGCCATTTTACATTTGTTCCTCTGCCTTGAATAACTTTCTTATAAAAAAATATAAAAAGCTTCATATTTATGATATTTAGAAAACTTATGTATAATTACAAAACAAATGAAAAACTATTGTTGATTTTTACTGAATACCAGTAAAAGATTGCAGCTAAATCAACAAATGGACATGAGCACCTGCTCATAATAAACAAAGAATAACCACTTTAAAGACAGAACATACTATCAGAGAAAGGAATCGCAATTTTAAGACCACTTTATAGCAGGATATTGCAAAGCAGAAGCTTTCATAAATATCATAAGCAGACAAGGACTTTAATTATGAAAAATATCTACGCTTTCACCCACAATTCTTCCCTTCTTCTCAAAACAGTTTCATAAATCATCTATAGAAACATTGATTTGAATTATTGTTTTGAAACAAAAGTCCCAAAGCTATTTGTTTGATAGGTTTGCATTTTTTATATAGGAGATAAAACTAAAACACTTATTAGTAATACAAATTTGAGATATATTTTTAAAGAAACAAAAAAACTGCAATACTTTTTTCAATTTAAAGGATATTTCTGTTTTTTTTTTTTTTTTTTTTAAGTATAATCAAAAAAACTTTTGATGAAATTTTATTTAAATAAAAATATTTTGTCATAAAAATCAGTAAGTGAAAACTAACATTAAGTAGTAGCAAATCATGTATAGGCACAACATAACTGCAACATTCTTAATTATTTTCAGTGTATAAACTTAATCACTTATTTATTAAATTTTGCATGTATTATTTAAATCCACTAACAGTTAATTGCAATTTTCCTTTTGGAACTTTTTCTTTTCAGAGTAAATACAAAGGAAATTCTATTCTTCATTGAAAGCGAAAGCTTCTAGAAGATCTGTATTTTAGTCCAGTTTTATTTTCCTTATGCAGTAAAATAACATTTATTTCTATCAGACAACCTAGCAGAAAAACAATAAAAAAAAGGCTTTAAATATTTTGCACCTGTGAAAAAAAAAAGATAATCAATGAAATATAAAAATTAAATTAAAAAAATTATAAAATTTCTGCTGTAAATAAATATGAAAATAACTTTTACACATAAGCAATTAGTTTTAATTTTTTATATTTATTATTGCTCAAATATATTTACATTTTCACAAAAGGAAGTAAAGATTGGAAGAAAAATAAATGAAAATGTTTAAAGTTAATTTAAAAGTCTATAAAGATTAAAATTCTTAGTTACAATTTCTTTATTAAAAACTTACTTCAATCCTATTAAAAATGTTTTTTTTTTTTTTTGGAACTAGTTGTTAAATTATTCACTACTAATTTTTTTAAAAAGAATTTAAGTCATACTGAAATGTACCACTGTAACTTAACAGCATTCCCACGGTCACAATGTGAAAGACCACATTAATATAAAAATTCACAAGATAAAATTTTAAAACAATTTATTAAACAATGAAATTATTATAAGACATTTTGATTTTAAAGCTATTAATAATTCCCATTTTTATATTTAAAAAAATTTTGTTAGCAATATGAGTAAAACATATATTTCTCTGCTCAGTATGCATTCAATATGGAATTAAGTAAGTCTAATATCCAATTATATATGATAATAATAACAATAAAGGAAATTATGTGTGAATTTATGGTATACTATATGGCAGATTGTTTGACTTTGTACAAAAATACTTTAAAGAATCAAAATATGCAATACATAAATTATTTTTTTAAAACTTAATTAATAAAAAAATTAAGCATTTTTCTGCTATTTCTAAAAACAATCATCAATAAAAAATAATTTTTAAATGATTTCAATTTTTAAAAAAATATCAATTTTATTTCTGTACAATATTTTCCCTATTGTAGATAAATTTATAAAAATATTAACATCAGCAAACAAATTTAAACCACTTTCTATCATTTATTTAATAATAAGTTTTCCCTCCATTATTAAGAGAAACAGTATAAATATTATAATTACATTTTCATATTCTTTGGCAATGAGGTAATGAATTTGAGTGTTCTAATTTTTATTTATTTATTATGGAATCTAGAAACATGGCCCATTACGATAAGTATAATAAGAAATAAGTAAATCCAGTATGCAGAATAATTGTTCCTACTATTTTTCGAGTTTTTTTTATTAACTTTTTAAAAAATTTATTTAGCATGTTTCAATTCAGTCAATAAATATACTTTTAGGCATTATAACATATAATATGTCAGTTGTGTTACAATGCTATTAAAGAAATTCTGAACATTATGTAATGCATAAAAAAATCTAATTGAAATAGAATATACCTCATGCAGATAACCCAACTGGTTGCTGAATGTAGATAATTATATATAATATAAAGTGCAAACATGATTCATAATACAACAGATTATTTAACTATTTAAGATTCCATTTGTACATTGCACTTTAAAATAATTCAACAAAATTTGCATTAAAAAGCATTTGGAAGAAAATTAAATATGCAACTGATAACAACAAAAGTAATGATTAAATCAAAAGTATTATATTATGAAACGATTTATCTAGTTTGTTTATTTTTTATATTTTGTTTTCTTTTCTTTTCTTTCTCCCCCCCCCCCTCTCTTCTTCTTTAAAATGGATGGAAATTACTTTAATATGAATAAAACTTTTATTCCCCAAAAATCACTCGAAGCTGTTTCATGAATCATGAAATTGATATTTCTATAGCCTAGAGAAATTTTGAAACACATTTAACAATTTTGTTTCTTGTTTAGTTTGAATACACTTTCATTAATAAATTATTGATAATAATTTCCCATTACACAATAAATAATTAAATAAATTAAAAACATAACAGATAGAAAAGAAAATTTATTTATGGGGAAGGAAAAAAAGATTTCTTTCGCTTTCCTCAGAATTACAATTAAATTCATAACTATAAGTAGGTTGTTTTCTAATTACGATTTGATTAAATCATTTTTCCTTTTTCAGCTAAAAAAAAAGATAAAGAAAAAAAAGAGAGGGGGAAGAGGGGAAAAAAAGAGGGTAAAAAAAAAAACTTTCAAACAAACCTCATCATTATTAACCAATAGACAAATGACAAGCCAAAACCTGACCAAAATGTTTTCAGGTATGTAACCTAGCATGCACCAAAGGGAAAATGATATATATACACAACATTTTTTAATTTAAAGAGAAGCTGGAATGCAATCCTTTAATAACAACTTTTAATCTTCATGATTTTATAGGGTAGATTCGATTTTCATCCATTATTAAGATATTTTAGTAAGACCCAAAATCAGCAGGAGACATAGTCCAAAGCCAAAAATCAATTTTTTCTATTTGGCACGCTGCCCTGCATTATTAATAAAGGAGTCTTGATAATAAATAAAAATTGAGCTTCTTCCATGAAAAATAAAGATCATTCATTCTACAGCTGCTTCACATTAAATAAAAGAAAATTTTATACACACACAGGGTATATTTTTGAGATTTGATAGTTCATTACAGCAATTTTATTAAAAGAAATAACAAAGTTATAAATCATTTTCAAGATAATTTAGTTCAGAATTTAATAAAATCATTTTTAAAATGGATATTTATATTTTAGAGCATTTATGACGATGAAAAAAGAAGCATAGAAATAGTATACACCAAATTTCTCACTTATGGCAGTTCATATTTAGCAGAATAACTTTTAGCATCAATTAAAACCTTGCAATACTATCCCTTGGAATTCATCAATGCTTTTAGTTCTTCAAACATTATAATGTGATACCATGACTAAATTATTACATCATTTAACTGGAATTGGAGTAGTTCACAGAAGTAACTTGTTGAACTACTTCTGTGAAGCAAGCATCTTTAGTGCACTCCATAGATTTTTGAGCAAGATCAGAGTTATTATCATAACATTCCAATAGTAAAATATGATTTGCTTGAAACTAGTTTTTATATATAATGAAAACATGATATGGAGCTAAATACTAATGAAATATAAATTCTTCATTATCTAGGGGAAAAAAAACATACAAAAAGAAGCAAGTTTTCTAATCCTACAACCTCAGACCATAACACTATCTGGGTGTTTAATAGTAGATGTAATATAATAAGGAAGGGAATCCTTTTTCCATCATCACCAAACAGAGAAATTTAGGCTTCATTCTCAACACATCACGTAAATTGGATGGCGCTCTTTATAAGAGCCTCTGTTCTCTCATGCTCATGCATGTACATATTCTGATCTAAGCCGGAGACTCCAATCGCATCACTAGATGTCTCACTACATTCTCCCATAGCAACATAGGCAAATATGTTAATGGTTACATTGTTACAATGTTTCATACCTTTTCATTTGAACACCCCTTGTACAACAACATTTGAAGAATAGCATTCAATTTTAAGCTGTCATTACCCATTCTGATGCCCCCCCCCAGAAAAACCTGTACTGAGTACATTTGCTATATTTCCAAATACAATTTTTTTAACATTATACAGAAAGTATACTTATAACAATAATAAGCAATTACTAAACATTATGCTCATTAGACTCATAGAAAGTCAAATTTTTTAGTGTAACTATTAGTGAATAAGATTATAATACTCTCTTCCTTGGTTCCTAAAAGCACAATTTATGTTATGTCATTCTGTGAATTTATGCTAATATATCAGTAGGCAATATGTATTTACAAAATGTTGGTTTTTATGAAAAATTATTTTACCTAATTCCTTGAGCTACTTGATATGGTGTAGTTCTCCACGACTCTCCATCAACTACTTTGCCATCAGGTAAAGTAACCTTAATAGGCTCAGGGACTTTAGATTGTAGATCAGCTTCATATTCAGCCCATAATTTATCCCATAACTGAAGACGTTCTTGAATATATGAAGGCCATGGTTTTAACTAGACAAAAAGTTAGTTCATTAAAAAAAGTTAGTTGATAAAAAATAAAATTTTATAAGCAATTACATACAAATAAAAAATAATAAATGATGACTTGCATAGTTTCTAACATCCTCTGATGAAATTTAAGTTTAGAGTAAGTTAATTTTTTATTGAATTTAATCTTTAATGTTGATAAACTAGTAATGCTCCTAAATAATACTTTTAAATAAACATTAATTTTAAAATGTCACCAACTCAATGCAAAGGTTATACTTTTGTAAATTCCAATTATCAATTTTATATAATAGCAATTTACATAAATTTAGCCACAATAAGAGTATTAATATTTTTTAATTAAAGCATTGAATAAATAATTAAATTAATATTTTTGTAGTCATGTTTCATTTAACAGAAAATCTACGAATTCTACAACTAAAACTGCTTTGAAAAACTTCGCATATGCAAAACATATAAATGGATATTTAAAATAAATTAACATTTGCAGGCTTTCTGAATGAAAGTTGCAAAAAATAGTTTAACTTAAGTCTTTTTATGCTACTTTAAGACACTTTGTGTCTCTTTTAACATACAGATAATTGATTAATTTAAATAAAATGTATGCAGTGACAGTTTAACAAAAGTAATATGAAAACAATTCATGCATTGCATCATTTTAAAAAAAGTTGCAAAAATAAGACAATTATAAAAACACTACTATGAATATGGTTCAGGTAATCAAATTTATTTGAAATAACGTACCTCTGAAGTGATTTTCTGGGGTTTCGGCTGAGATGCCTATCAAAAAGATTAATTAAATTAGAAAATATAAAATTTAAATCATTCATTAAAAAACAATTTAATATTCAAACAAATACACATAACATAGTAAAAAAATAAACAATAAAAAATATATGTTAGTTACAAAACAAGTAGTCAGTAAAAATTTTAACACATGCAACATTTACAAAACGTGTGCAATTCATTCATCTGACAATCCTTGTTTCATATTGAATTATATGAATTCTACAAAAATTTCTCGGCTACACAGCAGACAAACACACACAAAAACAAAACTGAAACTATTAAATTCATTCATACACATTATAGGTTTGCCTACAAACCATCATTCTTCTTGTTCCAATAATATGTTTTGCGAGATTTCGCAGTGACACAAAACGCTTGAAATGAAAATTCATGGAAACAATGAAATTCAACTAAAAAAAGTAAGTAGATCAAAAAATTAAATCATGCCTTATCATCATCTGCTAAATTCATTTTGTTAAAATCCTTTTCCACGTTTCCTGGCATATTTTGCTCCGAAGCCGACAACAAAAGAAAGAGTTGCCATGCAGTCTTTCACGTATGTAGAAATTATAAAAAGGGGCTAAACTGTAGCAAAATTTTCTGTTGTGGCAGCAGAGTGCAAAGAAATCTCTCGTCACTATTCAATTTCCGGAGAAGTATTGTAAAAAAGTAAGAAAAACTATTTGAAAAAATTTCGAAATTTAAAAAAAAAAAAAAAATTGAAAATATTTCTGATTCAGATTCAAAGTATTATCCAAAATATTTGCTAAAATATAAATTATTTATACATATTTACATGAAATCTGAACACCTTTTATTAGACTAAAATATCAGCTTCTATGTAGATCTATCATCTGCATCCTGATGATTAGAATATTGAAGTTTTTCATGATTCTGTGTTCTCGATGACATCATTACCTTAATATATTTTATCGCGTAAACGATTTAATTTAAACCTCTCAACTTAATAATTTCTTATAAAAAAAACCCAAACGATAATTAAAGCAAATTCTTTCAGAAATCTTTCTCTTTTTTTATTTTTTTATTTTTGTAAATATTAGTTTACTTAAAATTCTTTTCTTACAACTGTGAGCGTTATTTTGTCACACTAGCAAATTTGCCTAGTTCCATATCAATTTAACGGATTGAAAAAAATCTGATGTCCTAGCATTTTGGTAAGTAGAGAAGTTTTATTTATAATATTTTATTGATACTAAGTACTGATACAATATATTTAGAATTGAATTTCAGATAGTAAACTAATTTAATTAAATGACGATTTCCTATAAACGACGGTATTATGACATGAATTTCAATAAAGATGTTTCAAGATTTCATAATAATCATAATAATAAGTTTGAAATTAAAGAAATAAAGGTAGAAAATAATTAAAGTATTTTATAAAAGTATGTACTATAAAAAAAATTTCATAACATCGTCTTTAATATGTAAAGAAACTTAATGTTGATTTGTGTGTGTGTGTGTGTGTGTGTGTGTGTGTGTGTGTGTTTTATCGAATTCTATTTTTAAAAAAGTGTAAAAAAACGCATAATTCAGCCTTTCGATATCTCTTTTTCAAAGTAGAAAACTTATTTCATGGTGTATGTGTGTGTCCCAAGTAATTTATTAAACTGTATAATATTTTTAATATATTTTTGAATACTGAATGCAACATTCAAATATTGCAAATATAGGACTTTTATTACCTCGTTCAAAAATCATTTCCAATATCCTATCGCGTCGAGTACATATAATATAGTTCCAAAACCAAGTAATATTCAGTAGAGTATAATAATGTAAAAACTCAGAAAATAAGTATTTGCATTATCCAAACTCTCCCAAATTAATAATAACTACCTATTTGAGTATGAAATAAACGCTATATCTTTTAGTACGTTCCACGATTGTTTTATATATTCTAAATTTACATTATTCTTTTTTTTTCACTTGTATCCAGAATCGAAACCAGTTTCATTTAATTTGCCATCGATGTCTTATTCACGAAATCAGCTAGTCTTTAACACGCGGGAGTTGATTATGATAATTATGTGTTTCGACTCGATAAGGAATACGAACTATTCTATTACATTCCAATTGAATTTTGGACTGCCCTTTTAATTTAATAACTGTTTTAAAATTTTAAATTCACAATATGATCTGAGGTTAAAGAGGAAGCGATTTATTTTGCTATTAGAATAGATTATGAAAGTTAGGCTCACATGTAATAATTTTTAAATATATGGAAAAAGAAAAAAATTCTTGATAATCTGCTTAAATATAATAATTTTGACATGTTCTATTATATTAAAAGTTGGAGAAAAATTTAATGCATATATTTTTTTCTATTTTACTTTTTATCCATGTATTTGACTATTATCTATGTATTTTCCATGTATTTGACTTCCGTAATTTATATTTCTCTCATTCACTAACATTAATTTATTTTACTTTAAATAAATTTACCAGTCAAATACATGATATCAAAAAAGGAATCAATTTTGTTTGATCACTTCAGGTAAAATATAAAATTGAATAATAAGATGATATACATCTTGTTGTTAAACATATAATTTGCTTTAATACCATCACAACGATGATTAAGATAGATAAATGTCGAATTTACAATAAAGTTTTCACAATATCGTTGTGCGTTACCCAATGTAGAATTTTCAGTATTGTTTTCTCAATATTATACAATATTATTAAAACAATACTTTTAATGACAAATTATTTTAGTTAATATTTTGCAATAAAATCTTAAATTAAATTAATTAGTAATGCTTTTGTGCTAGAATTTTACTGTATCAATACTTGTAAACCTTTCAGTGACTTTTGATATTGTAACAGTACATTGTTACACATTATTTAGTATTGTTAATACAGTATAAACTTTTCATTTAATAACCGTTTTTAGTTAACGCACCTTCCAAGACTAACAGAGCCTTATGTAACATTTTCTTTTAATTTCTGGATTAACCTTTTCATTGAATTTGTAACTTGCATTGAATTTATGCAGTCTGTTATTTTCCTATTATTATCGATGTGTAATTTAATAAACGAATCTGGTTTCTCATTTTGATGCGTCATTTTTAAGTATATAGAAGAGGTAAAAATTCTATAGTGTAAGGGGGAGGGATGATATTTATTTGCTAAAAATGTTAATTTTATTTATTACTAGCCGCCTTTGGCGACCAGCCGGTTCGCCAGTATTACCACTCGCTACAATTTTCAATTAAATATTTTAAGTAACTGGTCTCTTAATAGATTCTCAAACAAAACATTTTTAGTCTTCAAATTTTGATAGTCATACCAAACTTATACTGTTGTTTAGATCGTTTCGTTCAATTTACTCTATATATTTTGCTAATTTGTTGTCATTTCCGGTAAAACGTCAACTTTAATTTAAAGTGGAAAGGATGAAATTCCAATTAATATAAAGATATTTTTTAATAAAACCAAGCGTTTTATTTTATTTATCATCTTTATTGCTATTTATTTATTACTATTATTATTGAATATGAGTATTGCAAACAGAATCGCTCGGTATTTAAGTCTTATGTGAACTACAAAATATTTTTGATAATTTATGTAATATCTCAAAGAATAATTCAACAAAAATTTCTCAGATTTAGCATAAAATTCAGTTTTTAGTTTTGCTTTCAAAAGGATTGAAATGAAATCTATAATAATATTTTGTTCCGTATTATAAATATATTTCAAAAATTATGAAATCTAAATTTAATGCAGAAAGGTATCATATTCTGTGAAATATTCCGGACACACAAAATTTTAAATAAATGAATGAATGTTTCTATTTTCCACTATCAATTAAGACTTATTTATGAAGTTTTGAATGTTAAAAATTTAGAAAAACTCAACATTTTCATAA
>JAPMOR010007586.1:903835-922141 GCA_026543865.1 Argiope aurantia | reverse complement strand
CAGATTTTATTTCTAAAAAGATTTAATTTATTTTTAATTGGTGCTTTAATCAATGTGATGGCAACACTTTGAAAAAGGCTATTTTTTTCCCATGAATGCGAAACGTTTATTTTTATTTTGTACGAAAGAAATTGTTGAAAAATAGAGTTAAAATATTTATTTAAAAATTCATTAAAAACAGAAATTTAATTTTGATGTTAAAGCATTGGTATCATTTAAAAGATAAATTTTTGATCTTTAACTTGATGTAAAAATCTTTTTTGTGCGGTAATATTTTCGGAAGTTATAGCATAAACACGCCAAAATTTCGCTTAATTTTTAAATAAATAAAATTCTAGTTAAAAATTCGAAAAAATAACCCCCAGGTGCACATTCCCGGCCTCCAAGGTATACACGTGCCAAATTTGGTAGCTGTAGGTTGAATGGTCTGGCCTGTAGAGCGCCAACACACACACACACACACATTGAGCTTTATTATAAGTATAGATTATTTATTAAATTATTTAAAAAATTAAGTTTCTCAGTTATTTTTTCCCATCTAAAAAATGCCGATCTCTAAAGATTGTAATAATAAAAGACCGTAGTCATAGCTTCTGAAAATGGAATAATACAATTCGCGATTGTGCAATATGGAAATTCTTCCGATTTCTATTATCTTCCCTTTTTTTTCTGTATAGATCAGTCCAGTTTCGAATTGCGAGACGTTTTTTTTCCATGTGATCCCAGAATTGCAGAGAATGAGCATGAGCAAGATTTCTGTAGCTGCATGAAAGAATAGAATGCATTTCTCTAAAGAAAACATTCAATCTGCCGGAAGAAGCATGGTTGTGTGAAGTCTACCATACTTGAGTTTATTGAATGGTTTGTTTATTATTTGAGGAACTGGCAGTTTATTTAAAGTAGATTAGATAATTTTTTTAAACAATGAACTTCTCAAAATCGGTATTAATACGAATTGGACGGATTAAAAAAAATAATCCTGATTTTGCTGAACGAGTTCTGCAAAATCCATTTGTGGCGTACTGCTCATTTTGTAAGAAGAAAATAAGTCTAAATAATATGGGTGAACGAGCACTTATTAGTCATGCCAAAAGAAGAAAGCATACAAGACTGTTGAACTTAGAATATAAAAGGAATACAGGAAAAGATGGTATGTCAAATCCGAAAACGTCAAATTTAATGTCCGAAAATAAACCAATTTCGAAATTTTTAGTTAAAGAATAATCATTTAAAACCGAATTTTTATGCTCATTAAAAATTTGTTGCGCCACATAAGTCCTTTAATGCATTCAATGATGTATCTGAAATATTTTCACATATGTTGAATGAATGTGATATAGTTAAAAAATATATGTTAGGCCATCCAAAAATGTCGTACCTTATTTCTTAAGGATTGATTCCATGAAATTAATAGCTGAAAAATCTGCAGAAATTTATGCCAAAATACATGAAGTGGCAAAAATGTACAAATAAAAAATAATCTTGTTTTGTAATGATTTTTTTAATGATCATTAAATGATTTGTATAATGATAACAAAAATGTTTTGTGTTTTATATCACCTGAGTCTTCAATTTTTTTTAGTAACATAGAGTTAAGGAACGTGAGAGGAAATATATCCCCCCTTACTCTTTTATAAATTTTGTTTTTTAAAATTCTAGATAATAAATCAAGAAAAATTGTATTTGTTTATGAAAATATAAACCTTCTTTAAATATGCTATCATTTCGAACAATGTTAAACTGTTAGTTCCTTTCCGTGCTTTTTTCATTAATCTTATTGCATTACTAGCCGCCTTTGGCGACCAGCCGGTTCGCCAGTATTACCGCTCGCTACAATTTTCAATTAAATATTTTAAGTAACTGGTCTCTTAAAGGATTCTCAAACAAAACATTTTTAATCTTCAAATTTTGATAGTCATACCAAACTTATATTGTTTAGATCATTTCGTTCAATTTACTATATATATTTTGCTAATTTGTTGCCATTTCCGGTAAAACTTCAATTTTAATTAAAAATGTAAATGACGAAATTGCAATTAATATAAAGATATTTTTTAATAAAACCAAGCGTTTTATTTTATTTATCATCTTTATTGTTATTTATTAATTATTATTATTATTGAATATGAGTATTGCAAACAGAATCACTCGGTATTTAAGTCTTATGTGAACTACAAAATATTTTTCATAGTTTATGTAATATCTCAAACAATAATTCAACAAAAATTTCTCAGATTCAGTATAAAATTCAGTTTTTAGTTTTGCTTTCAAAAGGATTGAAATGAAATCAATAATAATATTTTGTTCCGGGCTATAAATATATTCCAAAAATTATGAAGTCTAAATTTAATGCAGAAAGGTAACATATTCTGAGAAATATTCTTTTACACACCAAATTTTAAATAAATGAATGAATGTTTCTATTTTCCACGATCAACTAAGACTTATTTATGAAGTTTTAAATGTTAAAAATTTAGAAAATCTCACCATTTTCATAGTCTTATGAAATGTTCGATGAAAAATCTAAAATTATCCTTTTTTTTATTGAATAGTGATATTCAAATCTTCATAAATCAGTCAGTTTAAGTGATTTGAAATTAACTCTTAAAAGTCAGTGATTTAGTTGATTGGAAATTAACTCTATGACCACCATAAAATCTGTGCTTTCTGTTGTGGTGTATGCATTCTCCTTAATATCCGCTCGAATAAAACATCACATACAAAAGTATTACATAGAGCAAACACATCAAAAGTAAACATAACATTTCAAAAGTTGCCAAAAACAAAAGAGAGAAAAATGCAATTAATAAGCAGACGATATTTAGAAAAGTACAGATATTTAGACAGGAAAATGAAATTATCTGAAATTAAAAACACGCGCAGACGATATTTACAAAAGTAAAAATATTCAAACCTGAAAAGGAAAATATATGAGTTATTCCATCAATAAATGCCATAAGTTTGTTTACATCTTCATTATTTTATGAGTCATTAAATATCAAAATGGATCGGGGACTGAATAAACACCCTGTATAGAAAGTGTAAAAGATCATAAAATAATTTTTCTTGAATTTATTTTTTAGAAAAAATAATATTTCATATTTTTTTCATTTCCTGCAGACACTTGCCGAAAATTATATTTTTGCAGATTTCATTTCCAAAAAGATTTAATTTATTTTCAGTTAGAGCTTTAATCAATGTGATGGCAACACTTTGAAAAAAGCTATTTTTTTCTCATGAATGCGAAACGTGCTTAATCCTCATTTTTATTTTTGACGAAAAAAATTATTGAAAAACATAGTTAAAATATTTATTTAAAAATTCATTAAAAATAGAAATTTAATTTTAAAATTAAAACAGTAGTATCATTTAAAAGATAAATTTTTTATCTTTAACTTCATGTAAAAATCTTTTTTGTGCGGTAATATTTTCGGAAGTTATAGCATAAACACGCCAAAATTTCGCTTAATTTTTAAATAAATAAAATTCTGATTAAAAATTCGAAAAAATAACCCCCAGGTGATTCCCGGCCTCCAAGGTATACACGTGCCAAATTTGGTAGCTGTAGGTTGAATGGTCTGGTCTGTAGAGCGCCAACACACACACACACACACACACACATTGAGCTTTATTATAAGTATAGATAACTACCACATGAAGGCTGTTCGCGTATTTCCTCCTATATTGAATATACATACAGAGAAAAAAAAACAGGATTTTTTCTTCAGTTTCGAGTAGCAACTCTGGCAACTCTCTCCTTTCGCCAGCTTTCTTCTCCACATCACTGAATATTTTCGTCTGTTTAATAAGAGAATTTAAATATAGCAATATTTTGAAATTAAATTTTATTTTTGAAGTATATAATTCATAGTAACTGTTTGAATAATGGAGACAAATAGCTAAAATAAATTTTAAAAAACAATTATAAAAAAAAGAAAGATATACAGATAGAAAAGAACGACATATTCTTGGTTTCGAAACTCGAACTGAAGACCTGCAAAACTCAAGTGTCACGCCCTGGTGATCTAGCCATCAAGCGTCATACCTGAAGGGACGCTGAAGGGACTAAGATTCTCATTACGACTATCTGATAAAAGTTTTACATACGGTGTCGGTCTGGTCTAAAAGCACAATGGGAAGAATAGGATTGAATTCTGCGCATGTGCGTGAACTTGACTCTAAAAATTTCGATTAAGTATGGAAATATTTGAAGTAAAATTTTATTTTTGAATTATATAATTTGGAATAATTTATAGTAACTGTCGGAATACTAGAGAAAAATAGCAAAAATAAATTTAAAAATAATTATAAAAAAAGAAAAATATATATAAATATTTCTTGGCTTCGAGACGCGAGCTAAGAGCTTGCAAACCGTGGTAATACACCCTACGGATCTAGCCACGAAGCCTCGTACCGCAAGGGCCTCTGAAGGGTCAAAGATTCTCATTACGACTATCCGATAAAAATTTCCAATGAGGTGTCAATCTGGTCTAAAAGCACAATGTAAAGAATAGGAATGAATTTTGCGCATGTACCTAAAATTGGCTTTTAAAATTTCGATTAAATATTGAAATATTTGGAAATTAAATTTTATATTTGAATTACATGATTTGGAATAATCTATAGTAATTGTCGGAATAATGAAGAAAATATCTGAAATATTTTTTTTTAAAAAGAAAAAATATATATAAAAAGCATCTTGGTGTAGAGACTCGAACTGAAGACTTACAAATCTCAGGGAGATGTCCTACCGATTTAGCCACCAAGCCTCGTACCCTGAGGGCCTCTGAAGGGTCTAAGATTCTCATTGCAGCCTTCCGATAACTTTTCAAATACGGCGTTTATCTGGTCTAAAAGCACAATGCTATGAATAGGAATGGATTCTGCGCATGTGCGTGAACCTGACTCTTAAAATTCCGATTAAATATCGAAATAATTTAAAGTTAAATTTTATTTTTCAAGCATATGATTTGAAATAATTCATACTACAAGCGGAATAATAGAGGAAATAGGTAAAATGAATATTTAAAAAAAAAGAAGGAAAAAAATATAAAAAAACGTCTCGGTTTCAAGACTCGAACTGAAAATCTGCCAAACTCAGTGACACACCCAGCCGATCAGAAGCCACCAAGCCTCACACCTCGCCAGCATCTGAAGTGTCTAAGATTCTTATTACAACTATCCGATAAAAGTTTTAAATACGGTGGCAAATTTGTCTAAAAGCAATATGCTAAGAATACGAGTGAATTCTGCACAAGTGAGTGAACTTGATTCTTCAAATTTCGATTAAATATAGAAATATTTTGAAATTAAATTTTATTTTTGAAGTATATGATTTGGAATAATTCATAGTAACTGTGGGAATAATGGAGTAAAATAACTAAAATAAATAAAAAAGAAAGAAAAGTATTAAGAAACTTCTCGGTTTCGACCTCTCACCAAGGATCTATTGAACTCTGTGACACACCCTGCCGAGTGTGTCTGAAGAGTCTAAGATTCTCATTAGGACTATCCAATAAGAATTTTAATTTAATGCTTCAGAATATTAAAAAAACGGCATAATCTTGAAATTCTTTTACCTCTTTTCCTTACTGTATAAATTTTAATAAAATCTCATTTTCTTAAGATACTAATTTTTTTAGATTCGTAATCAATATTTTTAAAAACTCATCGTTTTTCTTCCTTGCATAAAATAATTAATGATTATATTTAGAAAATTTTGAAAGAAAGAAAAAAAAATGTTAAGCATTTTTTTATCATATAATAACGAATCTAATCCGGATATTCTGCATATCTGAATAAAAATACTTTTCTTCTTCGTAGAAAATCTTAATAATTTGAGCCACATTAAAAAAGAAGAAAAAAAAAGGCCATTGTGATATTTTAAAAAGTGTTAATGAGTTCTTTAGTCAATAGTAATTACAACTGACGGTATTGCGAAATCTAAATGTTGTATCGTTGAACTCAGTTTATTTGTTTAAAATATAATGTCCTTGCACTTGAAAGTAACAGACAACTGATAAAAGGTAATCGATAAATGATTAATAAAAATAATAGGCAACGAAAGAAAATGGTAAATGATATATTTGAATAGAAATGTAGGTGGAAGAAAATATGTTAAGAATGATTTAATTTAATCCCTTTTTTCGAAAAGGTATTTCAGTGGTAACATTTTAATAGGTGGAGGCGCACATCAAAACAAGCATATTTCATCACGGAAAAGGAAAATCTGTAGATACAGTAAAATAGTGACAATGAAAAAACAACGGGAATCATTAAAATTTTGTGTAAATTACAAATATAAAATAACCCTGGAATAAATATGGAATATTATTTTTAAACAAAGAGCGACGACGATAGCTCCCACACAAGGCGAGAGAGTTTGGACATTCAATATTTTGATCAATCTGGTTCCCAGCTAACTTTCACAGACATTGGTAGAAAGAAAAGTTTACAAAAACTTCTGTTATGGACTATATGTGTTTTTGAAAGGATGGAAAACAATTCAAATATTCATTTAAAACATATTAATAAACCAAAAAATATTTTAATATATAGAATAATATTTTCAAAACATATCCTACTCTACGTACAAAATAATTCTATCTAAATTCACGCAATTCTCTCCAAACGCTCAAAAAGATATCAATAGACTAAAAGTAACCCCATTAATTAAGCGATTCAGTATTGATTCACGAAAAAGTTGTCAGTTGCTATTTGAAAAGAGAAACCACAACTTTTCCTAAATATTTTAAAAAATTTTTTGAACGAAGAATAATTAGAAATTAACTCCTCCCAGCTAAAGACCATATGGAGCAAAGAGGTGAGCGCGCAAAGCGGCTCCTCCTAATCGGGAATTACAGCACCATTTTTAGGGTAAGACGCTTGTAGGACAAAACTCCAACATGAAATCATTTGAGTAGGATACCATCCGGTGTGTGCAAGCAACAGAAAATCCATTCATCATGCCACCTGCTCAAGTCCGCACAATCGGAAGATTGTTCCTTCCACTGTTTTCCGTTTGAAATACAATATAGTATTACATTTACATATTCATTTTGGCATAATACCATCACTGCAATGACAATTTAACAAAATTTACATTTAATATTTTTACTTAGAATATAAATTCATTATGGTATTATTTCATCAATACGATAACAATCAAACTATATTAACGCCGATTTAAAGATCTGATGAAAGTGTTCGCTGTAAAACTTCAGTACAGAATTGCTTAAAAGAGCAAAGACAAGTTCCGAAAAGTCTTTATCGATCCTTGAAATAGATTTTTTTCCTATTTTAAGTTCCATGATGAGAGATAACTCAATAGGGTATGTTCATATGTTCAGGCAATACTTCACCATCCTCAGAAAAAGACTTTCGGTTCATTGGAAACATGCTTGGTATAACCCACAAATGCCGTGCATAGTAATGACTTGATTTAAGTAAAAATACTTTTCAATAACAAAAACTTTAACACTTCTGTGACAACTTTGGATTGAAGAGGTGTAACTACTTTGAAAAACTTCTTCAATCCAATTCCTTTCACAGAGGCAATCTATCTTTTTTGCCATATGAATGGCATTTTTTTTATCTTGCTTTGTTTTTAACTTATACAGTGAACTCAGCGAATTCCATCTCAATGCTTTTCTTATTTGTTATCAACTTGGCAACCTCATCTGCATTTCACTTCTATAAGTACCTCTGGTAAATTCTGACCCAACATAATTTAATATTTTTATATTTAAGAAACTTTCCCTTTATTCTTTATATATTATTGATCTATTGCTCAAAAGGGAATCTAATGTCATCTATGCTGCCCTTGAATCTCTGACATTTTAACAACTTCTAAATTCTTTTCACTCGAATCATCTACTGTTATTACAATAGCGGAAACTTCCACCATATAAATAGTATTGTTACAAACCTGCAATTCGGCTTCCCAGCATAGTTTGTTCCATCAACAGAAAGAAAGTTTTACAGTCATCTGAATGGGACGGAGTCCAAGTGACGCGTCAAAGGTCCCGGAGATTGGCGACAAACTTGGCGACTTTGGCGCCAAAATAGATTATGCCCGAAACATCGAAAATTTTCCCGATCCGTCCAGTAGGAACCGAGATACGCCTCGAACGTTCCTGATTGGTTGAGAGGCTTCTAGCCCTGCCTCCTGAGACCTATAAAAGGGGCTGCAGTTGCCAGACAGAGTAGTCCGAGTTCGGGAGCAGCGAAATCAGTCAGAAGGAGTCGAGAGTCGGAGAAGTCCGAAGACGGAGCGGAGGAGTCGTAAGCGATAGAGCGGAGTAGGCGGAAACGACGTTGAGCAGCGACGGAGTCAAGCTCGTGCGGTAGATTCTGGTTGTATGGTGCTGTGTATGCTACACGTCTCGGCTGAAGATAGTCGTCTCTATGCTGTATATAGTTATCGTTTTTGTGCTGTCCTGTGTGTCTTCGTGCAAATAAATGTCGTTGTTTCTTTTTTACTGCCGCCTGCTGATTGAGCATTCTCCACACCATATCACTTCCACTATCCAAACGAACCCCGTAAAAATTTCGTAACATTTGGTGTCAGAAGAGGGGATAGTGGTCAACAGTGTATGGTGTTGACGAGATCCCAAGCAAAAATGGCTGATAGCGGTAATGGTGAGTTACTGGCTCTGTTGGCTGAGATGAAGAAATCTATGGAAGCTGGACAAGAGGAACTTTTCCGAAAAATGAAAGCCTTTACGGAAGAAATGAAAGCCTTTGCGGAAGACATGAAGAGTGAATCAAAGAAAGGCCTTTCGTCGCGAAAAGAAATTTCAGAAGATAAAGTTAACAAAACTGAAGACATCCAAGTTATCACAGAAGAAATTGAAGGAAGCAACGAGAGCCAAGTGGAAGAAAAGACTGAAGACCGAATGGAGACCGGTGTCACTGAAAAGGAACTTAGCCATCCGGAGAATGAACCGAAGTTCAATAAGGAGAGGAGCGAACAGGAAGAATGTCAAATAATTGCGGGACTGAAGCAGTCTTCTCCGAATGAGTCCCCTGAAGTGGAGGCGCTTGGGGATGGAGAAGATGGACTTTCTTCGGACGGGTCTGTTGGTGGCGAACCGTGCTCGATGCCTATGGATGCAAGAGTTGATGCAACCCTGTTTGGATTGGATACGTCCCAAAGATTAAAGGGACTACCTCTCTGCACGCCTCTTGGTATCTCCTTGCATAGTGACACGAAAGAAGACTACATGGCTGGAATCGCTGATCCCTGTAGTCACGGTCTCAATTTCCTCCAAGAATTCGAATTTGCAGTGGAATTTTCAAGGAGTGTCATGCAAATAGGAGCCGATGAATCTGCTGTGTATCCGGTCAAGTTGTGTCGTTGCAGAAGAGCTCTTCCCGTAAAGGCAGATGTCCTCTTCAGAAGATCCAGTATGGAGAGCTGCGGACAATTCTCAAGTGTCGAGAATGAGCCGGGAATTGGCGGAGATATTCCCGTGGAAGTTTTGGCGATGAAGGAGAATACCTGGATTTCGAGTGGACTTCAGAAGACACTGTTGGATCATCCTGATACACGGCTGGTTCGATGGAAGATGTTCAAAGTGACAAACCGAAAAGCCTGGCAAGAATTCACTCCAGAGGACTCTACTACGATCCAGCGTTTCGCTCCATGGGACACATTGCATTTCAAGAAGAGAAATCAAGTCTGGATGTACAACCCGAAACGATTAAGAGGTCCGATTCAAAACCATTGAGAAGGTTCGGATGTATCGTTAGTCGTCGCCAGATTAGTAAACGATGTCATCTTCGAAAGACCGGAAGTCATCTAAAGCATCGTCATCACATCATTCGGAAGCCTACGCCAGCTGTGGATTGAAGTTGGACTGCCGGGACGTAAGTCTTTGAAGAGGGGAGCAATGTTACAAACCTGCAATTCGGTTTCCCAGCACAGTTTGTTCCATCAACAGAAAGAAAGTTTTACAGTCATCTGAATGGGATGGAGTCCAAGTGACGCGTCAAAGGTCCCGGAGATTGGCGACAAACTTGGCGACTTTGGCGCCAAAATAGATTATGCCCGAAACATCGAGAATTTTCCCGATCCGTCCAGTAGGAACCGAGATACGCCTCGAACGTTCCTGATTGGTTGAGGGGCTTCTAGCCCCACCTCCTGAGACCTATAAAAGGGGCTGCAGCTGCCAGACAGAGTAGTCCGAGTTCGAGAGCAGCGAAGTCAGTCAGAAAGAGTCGACAGTCGGAGAAGTCCGAAGACGGAGCGGAGGAGTCGTAAGCGACACAGCGGAGTAGGCGGAAACGACGGTGAGCAGCGATGGAGTCAAGCTCGTGCGGTAGATTCTGGTTGTATGGTGCTGTGTATGCTACACGTCTCGGCTGAAGATAGTCGTCTCTATGCTGTATATAGCTATCGTTTTTGTGCTGTCCTGTGTGTCTTCGTGCAAATAAATGTCGTTGTTTCTTTTTCTACTGCCGCCTGCTGATTGAACGTTCTTTACACCATATCACTTCCACTATCCAAACGAACCCCGGGAAAAATTCGTAACAGTATTTTCATTGTCCTAATTAAATTGGTGGTATTTTATCTGTTTCTAATTATAAAAGTGGATAAGTGCAACATCATCTTTAGCACTGCACTTTGATGAATCCTTAAAAATGCAATATTTTGGATACACTACCTCAAAAAAAGCTCCACTATATCTTTATCCTATTCAGAAATTTGATTTAATTTGATAATCCGAGTTCAAAAGCTCTCCAATCTTTCGTTTTCTTTTATTTTTTTAAAGCCACGATTTCCCATGGAATCTTTTATGTTCAAAGGTGGATTAGTTCGAAAGAACTTATAAACCTTCATTCATAACAGAACGATAATACTTTATAACTGCAGTTAAAGAAAGCCTCTGTAATTCTGGAAATCTATCGTTTGTTTTTACTTGACCTTTATACCACAATTGGCAACCATATTCAGTAATTTCTGCTATTACAATTAAATAAATTTCATTCATAATTTGTGAGCTTAGTACCCAAATCACCCTAAAGATTCTTCTAAGCTTTTCATTAATATTCTATTCATTGTTTCGAGCATCATTTAATCGGGGTATAAACTAAGAGTTTGGATAAAATCTTATTCCAAGATAAGTCAATTGTTTCATGAACAATTTTTTTTGCCCAGGCAAATAAAACTCCATATAAGACTCATATTTTTATATTTATATATATCAATAATTTTGTTTTAGATTTACTTAAAATTAGAGTATATTTTTGGTCCAAACTTCCAAATCTCCAATGATTCCTCGTGGCACGTTTGTAAAATTATAAGATGCTGTAGCTCTTAGTATCGCTATAATATTACTCAGATAGTTTTGTATGTATATTGGATTTCTACTATCATTTCAAAAACCTCATTAATAACAAATAGGCATAAAATCAGTCACAGACTTGATTTCTACTGAATACTAATATTATAATAATTCTTCGTTTCATCACTTAAAAATACATAATGTCCCAAAAATCTGTTTTCAACATTCACGATTCTGTTTGGAACTCTGTAACTTCCTAGTAGAATACAATGCATCAGAATATCTTTCTTAAAAACATAAACTTTTGAAAAATTTTCTTTTTCTGTAAATGGAAAAGTTTTGTAACATAATGGCATTTATTTCGTTGGTAAAGCATATTTTATCAGATTTCCTAGGCACTGGGGAAAAAATTTTCATGCACAAAGTTCGACATTTAGTTAGGATAATTTTTTATTTCAGCTTTTAAGAATCCAAGGATTTATGTTAATAAAAACAAGTTCAAATATCTTCAATTCTCAACTGCTATTTCTCTCACATGCGCTTTTTATCCCACTTTAACTACTCCACTAAAATGAGTGAAGTAAAAAAAGCCTTTTAAAGCATGACGAAATTGGAAGTAATCATTCTATTGTTTACAATTGGCCATGTTCATGCAAAATAGTAAGACAGTGGAAACGCTTTGTATTACTCTAGGCATTTAACGCATTTCCTCATCACAGACCATAAGTACTGAGTTCTTGAGATTTAAAGGAAGAACTCTTAAGCTATCCCTGCAAAACCAAATCGAGAAATCTAACGATTGTAAATTTTAAACTATAGAATCGCATTCTCAATTAATTATGACGTTTCATCCAAATGAGTGCCGTATCTCTGTCCAAAATTGACTAATTTATCATCATACTTGAACAATATTCGTCGCTTGATTTTGTTGTAATCCATCAACAAGCCTGGAATTACCTCCTGTACTAACGTGAGATATTTTTATTCGAGAAGGCATTCATTGAGGATTCCTGCTTAATTCTATCAATACAGAAAGGCCACAAACGCCAGTTAAATGACACTACGGGACCCGCCTAAGTCGCCTAGATATCATTGCCAAATTTCTCAACCATTTATGAAGTGCGATTGATCGATTACCCAGGGCGCTTTCTTTGTTCGCTAGAGACTCTCGCGCAGATTGATTTGGGAAGCAGGGAGTTTTTCTAAGAATACTCAAAGAATATTCGAGTACATACTTTTTTAATAGCTATAAGTTAAACGGAGAGCTTTTTTATATAACAACCACTTAATAACCCGATCGAGAATGTTTAAGAGGTCTGGAGATTTTTTCTTATCTTTGAACTAGAAACTCGGCATGTCAGTTTATCTGAATTAAAATGATCTAAGGAATAAGAGAGTTAAACATCGTTGCGAGAATGCTGACATACACGGATAAGTGGAATATAGAGTTAAGTTCGTCTTCATTGTGACCGTAAATATACTAAAAACAATCAGAAAGTGTAATCATTCGAGAGGAGAACAACTGTCACAAAATCTGATGATGACACAACACTCTGATGATGATGTCGTGTCCGCGTTACCTCGGAAAGGGGGTGCAGTAGCTTCTGAAGGTAAAGACTCCTGAGCACCCGAGGGCAGAAGTCTGACTTCTAGCTCATAAGAAGATGAAACTCACACATTCGCTTGCACAACCCCTTTTTACAGGGGGGCACATTCACACACCTCACAGATAAAACACAGATGAAGAACAATCATGCTTGAACCGGGATTCGAACCCGGTACGCCCAGATCACGGGGAAACAGCACTATGATACATGATACAATGGGCGAAGTGCACCCAGCAAGTATTTCCTTCTTTGGGATTTGAATTCAGTGCATTTGGTACAACTGAAAAATGCTGGTATTCAGCAACAACCATGTTTTGTTGTGTAGCATGTCAAGGTTACGAGCCACAATCTGAGTATAAAATGCACGGACGATTTGTACCAATAGGCATCAATTTCAGTTAAATTATTAATAAATACACTACTAACCTCTAAAGATCAAAAAGAGAGAGAGAGAGAGAGAGACAGAGAGGAAGCTTCTATTTACAGGAATGCGGAAATACGTACGCATGTATGAAAAAAGAGTCAACATTTGCATCTATATTAGTTACTTACAAACAAATTAGATGCAAATATGTAAAAAAAAGCCTAAGATTAAAATTACAGATTTAATAATATCTCCCAACCATATCAAATTTAATAATTTTGTCGACAATGGAACACCCAGAAGCGACCAGATATGAACTTTGAAATGAATACTTTTTATTAAATAGCTAAAATAAATTCGAGAATTATAAACACATATGAAAATTGTATGTATGGAAGCAAATAAAGAAAGATAGTTAGACTAATTGTCTAATTTATTTCTCTAATGTATACGCTTCCTCATATAGCGTGCCATATATTGTGACTTCAAGAAGTAAATGGGAAATCTCAGCATAATAATTGTGTTTAGATGTTCTGATATTTAATGATAGACGTTAGATTCTCTGAACATATAATAATAGGAAATTACTGCAAATTACTCAAGTTATTGAATGTCCAAACTTTCTTGTCCTCCCGACAAAAGTTTGAAATTCTGTAATACCCACAGTCCTTTATCTCTTCCACTTCACTTCATGAAAGTTTTTTTTTTGTTTGTTTGTTTTCACATTGCTTTTACCTGCAGTTTTATCACACAATTGAAAAATTATGCTAGAAAGAGGATATGAAATATAGAAATACACACTACGTGATTGTGCAAGTTATCATTACTGCCAAAAGATTATAACACACATGGCCGAGAATTGACAATACCGATATTCACATCTTTCTCTTGACAAATTATGGCCAGATACATTTGAAAAATAAATGTCAAATTTTTGTCCTTCACTCTTTCTTCTTTATTAGAATTATTGCGATTGTTAAAGTAGCATGCTTATTCTCCAACCTTATGCCTCATTTTAAGGCGCATAAAAATATTGGATAATTATAACAACATATGTGAATAACCAAGCTGCGAGAGACACTAGAAGCGGCTTCCGCACTATGAACATTCCCCATCCAGTCATATTCCTGGTCTTGCTATAGCAAGGTATCTTTATGCATTGCCCATTCACTTCTAAAAGCATATCACGGACACTTGAAGTATCAGGGAAACATTTCTCTTGCTGTGCTTTCTCCACCGCAAGAAACATGGAAATGACTAGCACGAAAAGAAGTAGGAATCTTAAAAAAATACTCTAAAGTATTGAAGATAATAGTAAGTAAAGTATTGAAGATATACCATATTTTAGAAGAAAAGCTAGCATATAAATCCCACTAAAGAAACCACACAAAAAATAGTAAATACCAAGAAAATGATAACAGAGAATGAATTTTCCAGCTGCTTAAATATGTCAACTGTTTTCTTATACATAAGATGACTATCTGGAATTCCCATACGTTGAAGGCAAAGACTAAATAACTAACAGTATAAGATATAAAATAATGGAATAGCATACATGTAGAGATTTAATTAATGGCCATTACCCTTCCACTGTTATATCGAACGCACTGAGATTTCAATTTACTTTTATTGTATTGTAATAGATGTAGGGCTCAGGAATCACTGCTATTTAGAATCACGCACATTTAATTACATTTAGGACGAACAATTACATTAACAAAAGAAATGAACATTAAATAGATTTCGTCGAAAACGTCGCAGGATTAATTCACGTGTTACGTCTCGTCTTTCGTTCAGAGACCCGTCTCGTCTCACACGTCCTGACTTTCGTTCAGACCCATCTCGTCTGCACTCCGTCTAACAAGCATCAACACCTGTTGGCCAGCAGATGGCGCTCGTCATCAGGAGTTCGTTACTACATTCGGCGATCCTGACATCTCTTTCGTCCTCGAAAGTTAAATCAAAGTAGAAAAATCTGAAAGAATAAAAAAACAGAAAACAGTATCTGGATAAACCAATAAACATTTTTTTTTCTTTTAGTCTGAAGACCATGCTTTCATGAAATCAGCTGCTGTGGAAGTTGTATTTGGTCCGTCATGACATCCAACTTTTTCCACGTCATAGCGATCCTTAGATTTAACCTTAACAATCCGATACGGTCCATGAAACTTTGGTCGTAGTTTGAGTCCAGTTCCAAACTGCGTCCGTTGTATGGCCACTAATTCACCAAGTTTGTAGATGCGCGCCACTTTTCTTCGTTTGTTGAAACTTTTGCGATTCTCTTCTTGAATCTTCAAAATGTTTTCCCTTGCTTCTTCTCTCATATTATTTCGATCTTCCATCATTGCTTTTGTGTATTCTTCTTCTTGCTTAAAACCACAGGTGAAGAAAAATTTGAAGTACTGGGTTTTATTATCCCTTCCTGTATCCATTTATCAATCTGAGTTTCAACGAATTTTTGTTCTTTTAAAGGCAGCCTTCGAGGGTTGTGAGTAATCGGAATATCATCACTCAGTATTATTTTCATTTGTAACTCCGTACTTTTTGTTTTGTTTGGCGAATACTTATTTAAAAGACGATTTATTTCCTGTCTCAAGGTTTTTTTTACATGACTCATGTCGATTTCATCATAGTTTATCGAATCCGCTAAATGAATGAAGTATGGGAGAGGATGTGTATTTATTTTATTGCAAGCCTCAGCAAAAATAGGTGCCTGTCTGTCTCTTTTCAGCTCCGAGGAACGTAGTGATACGACCTTGATCTCGCTTCTCACCAGCCGGTTGTAATTTATTTGAGCTTTTTTCCCATGAATGGTAATTTGTTTTTCTTGGAATGAAAAGCTTGGATTATTTAATACGTTCATGCCGATTATTATTTCGTTCGGCATTATTTCTAATACATACACATTAGTTGATATTACATATTCATCAATTAATATATCACAATCAAAAAAACCTAGAGGAGTAATGCTATCTCCACTTATACCAGCTAATTTCACATTATCAGTCGTTAAATTAGGTTTACCTAATTTCAAATAAAAATAATTAATCATAGTAATATCATTTCCAGTATCAATTAATGCATCACAATTTATACCATTTATTTCAACATTTTTACTAAGCTTATTTACAGTTTTTGGAGAATTACGAATATACACTTTATTTGAGAGAGATAATTTAAAATCTCTTTCGGGCAGATACTGGCTTTGTGGCCAAAGCTACCACATTGGAAACATTTCAATCCTTTGTTTTTAAACTTGCAATTAATTGATTTATGGCCAGCCTCATTGCAATTAAAACATTTATTATAACTCTTGTTATAGTAATTATCATCAGCATAATTCTTTTGAGCACGAACGAACGGCAATGGTGGATTTTTAGCTTCTTTCGCGATATCAAATTTACTTCTGTTTTCGGAAACACGCCAATTTCTGTTTGTTTCCTTTTTAAGGTGACCGTGCAGCTTCATATTCGTCCAGTTTATTAACCAAATCTTCTACTTTCTTTATTTTGGGCAAATAGTCGAGAAAATGATCGCGTACGTCATTTGGTATTTTACTCTTTAACTGGTCAACGACCATTAGCTGCTTTAAATCTTCAAAATCGGTTATTTCTAAACAATTTATCCATTCCTCAAAAAAGTTATTCAGTTCAAAACCGAAATCCCGCCATGAAGAAGAAGAATCTCGTTTGTGAGTAAAGAACTTCTGTCTGAGTTGTTCGGAAGTTAATTTAAATCTTTTAAGCAATAGTTTTTTTATGTAATCATAGTCATTAGCTGATGGATCAGGTTCACGAGCAATTAAATTGACTATATCTAATGGTAATAACCCGAGTAAATAAGAAATCCCGTTTTCTTTTGCAATGTTAGCCCTACTTATTTGTTTCTCAAATAACGAAAGATACTTATGTCTCCGCTATTATCATAATTCTTCAGCAATTTTAATATATCAGTCTTAGGCATATCTGACACAGTTAAAGTATTTTCTCTACTTTTTAACTCAAGTTCTAACTTTTTCAAAGTATATTCGCGCTCCTGAGTGATAGTTAAAAGTAAGTTTTTTACGAAATCTTCGTCATAGTCTTTAGACTCTGTTATCATTGCAACTAACTGTCGCACTTTGGCATCCTGTGATGCCGTTAGTTCTAATTCGTCTACTAAAGTTAGTAAGTCGCTCTTTCGTGCTCGTGCAAGAAATGCCATACTTGAGAATAAATCAAAATTGTACTCACAATTTCTTCAACGTCGATCCACACTACGTCAGTCCACAAGGAGTTGGTATCCAAGAGGTTTATTGTAGAACGTCATATTTCACTCCTGTTTAGTTCTTCTTTCGTCTATGTACCGGTCTTTGTTAAAATCCGGGCAGAACCCCCATATTTGTAGGACTCAGATATCACCACTATTTAGAATCACGCACATTTAATTACATTTAGGACGAACAATTACATTAACAAAAGAAATGAACATTAAATAGATTTCGTCGAAAACGTCGCAGGATTAATTCACGTGTTACGTCGCGTCTTTCGTTCAGAGACCCGTCTCGTCTCAAACGTCCTGACTTTCGTTCAGACCCATCTCGTCTGCACTCCGTCTAACAAGCATCAACACCTGTTGGCCAGCAGATGGCGCTCGTCATCAGACGTTCGTCACTACATAGATGGCACCATGGGTCTACTAATTCCAAATGCTAAGTCACATAACCATAAGTTTGACTAAAAAGCGAGCTGTTGGCATCCGCTTGAAAAGAGAGAGAGAGAGAGAGAGAAGAGGGTTCTTTGTCTCCGGTAACGATGAGTATTTAATAATCTTACGCTACGACGCCAGTTAGTTTTGCTATGTGCAGACATTCTTGTTAGGCTTCGACCTTTGGTGCCATCTAAGTATTTTAACTTTAATGTAATTAACCTTTCCTGTCTTAATTATTAATGTCTTGTTAATTTTGTTTACTCTAAATAAATTAACTATTTTTCTTTAAACGTTACTTCTTTTTTTAATCAGTACCCTAGACACTGATCCAAATGGGATTGAATGGGCATTTTGTCCC
>JAPMOR010007586.1:873430-893795 GCA_026543865.1 Argiope aurantia | reverse complement strand
ATCATTTTTTAAGATATATAAACGTAGGAAACAATAAGAAAGAATTGTTCAACAATTAGCGGTTATTTCATTGAGATATTCTTTCGACGACAATGCAACATAGCATCTCTTAAATGAATGGACATTCTAGATTGAATCGTGTATTAGACTCGTCTAACTCCATCTAGAAACTTTCGAATAAAAAAAAATATCAGCGTATATTCTTAATAATTGTCAAAATAATGCAGTCATGGGAGAATTCGGAAAAAGCATTTACAGTAGAAAGAATTTTGTATATTTTTTAACGCTTTGTTTCTAGTAGGCCATTATTTGAAAAAAAAAATGAAACAAAATTCCAAGACTAAATTATCAAAGGATTCTAAAGCCATTTTAAGCTAGAGCGGTTTATCTTCCTTTTATTTTTAAAGTTTGCATTTCATTGTACATGCATTCATTGTGAATGTAAATGCAATCACTAGAACAATGAAAAATTCGGTTTTAAAATATGCTTAAGAATATTTTTTTAAATTATGAAAATTAAAAATTTTCCGGAAAATCAATTGATATCTCTGAAAATCTATTTATATTTTAAATTTTAAAATGGTATTTAAAAATGGCAGTTGGTTGTGGCTTTGTATTTAAAAATGGCTTTGTGCGTTGTCATCCTCATAAGGTATTGAGGAAAGTAATTATTAAATAGACAAAGTAGACAACTGCATAGGCTCCCAGCAAGTTTAGAGGGGGTGTGGGAGAAAAAGATCCCGAAACTTAGAGAGAAACCAAGAGCCTCTAAAGGGCTTATTCGCTTTAGACGAAAGACATTAAATTTCATTTATTTCTTTATTAAAAAAAGGGTTAAATTAATATTTAATTACCTTACATACTAAAAATTTACTATTCAAAAAGTGATCTGCCGAAATTGGTAAATCCAGCTGATCTATAAAGTATTTTAAGTGAATTTTTTTTTTTTTTTTCATTAGAGCACAACATTGTTACATATTAAATGTTGCGTAACATAAGGCATTTAATTATTTCATGTTCTATTTGCTTATTTATGATTATGATTTGTCTTATGATTATGATTTGTTTATTTATGATTTGTTTGTTTATAGTCTTCTGATGGTTTCGTTTCATACGATAGTAAATGAGAAAACAAATATTTATATCACAATAAAAAACGCTTTTACCAGTAGATGGCAGCACGAGCAGCTATTTTCTAAAAATATGAATGTTATTCTCGGATTACGTTTTATGTTCACGCGTCATCTGCCATGCAAACAATGCTACTTAACGGCTTACCGTCTTATGCAACGCCTTGAAAGTGATTATTTAAATGCTTTTTTATGGTCCCGTGACTTGTTAACACACTCGGACGCAGATATGTGTGATCAGTGGCGTTACTTACCGCTTGTTTTCTCTTTGCTCCTCGTGCTTTTTTTCTTTATTTATTTTCAATTTCCTTATAAATAATCTTTCTTTCATAGAAAAAATAACATTAATCTTCTCAAGTGTGCAGTGGATAATAGCAAAACCGCATCCAAGCAGAACAATTTTTTTAGAGCATATCGTATTTATTTGTGTCCAACACGAGTTCATGGATAAAAGAACAGCGAAATGTTGGCATATTTTTAATTGAATCAGTTTTAAGCATCTTAATCCTTCAAATATTATTGTATAAGTTAGAATACTTTAAAGTTGAGGTTGAAATATACAAGTAAATTTTATTCTATTATCTGCCCTTGGAATTCAATGATGTAACATTTCAAGGAATATTTTCTATTGAATATGACACATATTTTTAAATTTTAATCCGAATGAAAAATCTTATCTCAATCCTTTCAGTTGCTCTTTAAGACGTTAAAAATCAGTAGAGTTTTGTAAATTCCTGTTAAGATAAGATGCTCACATATTCAAAATTGAATACTTCCAGATAAATTTAAAATCTGCAATTTAGATTTTGAAACTAAATATGATTATAGACAATGTCAAAAAGAATAAGAAAAACAATTATTGACTGAATCGGGTAAAAGTGATTGCATTGCTTATCTTTTGTTAATAGTAAGCATAACTGTACATGAACACTTCTAACAAATAAAGAGGGATATTACAGAAACAACCCAAAGCAGTGAATTTTATTTCTGGGTGATTCGTTGTGAAACACGACATTTCCTGGCAATCAATGTTTATGAGTAATGCATCCAAATCTACATACATTCAAACATAAAATTTAAAAAAATTAAATTACCTTTAAATTGTTATAATACGGTGAAACTGCAAAACCTTCTGTAACTTTTAGAAATATTTTGGTGGAAAATTTTTTGATTATTTCAGAAACATAAAAACAGACTTTGAAGAAAGATAAATTTTCTAACTCTATAATGTACACCAATAAACAAGATACAAATTTTAAATGAAATGAATGAAAAAAATTAAGTCATTTATTAAAAGTTGGCAGTTTTGGTATTTGATCGTTGCAATAAAATTGTGGATTTATCAAAATTTCGACGAAATTCTTTTACGGGATATCTGTCCGTCTTCCCATATACATGTGATCATAGTGACTCAAAAGCGCAACTATCCAAATAAATGACATTTCAAATGTTTTATTTATAGAATTTAAGATATTATATAATTTCAGACCAAATATATCATCAGGTAGAATATTTGTTAATTTGTCTAACTTTTCGTATGTATATGAAAGAGGTAATTCAAAAGCACAAGAAGTTAGAGAATTTTAGTATATCATCTATTCCGAATTTTAAAGAGTAGGATTCAATGGCTTCACCTTGAAGTGGTCTATCAAAACTATGTGCAAATCTAGGAGATAGCTTAAATTCATTACGTTATTGTTATGAATGATAGCTGTCAACGGGCCATAAGTCACAACATAACACATGGTTATGAAATTTTGTGTGTAGTCTTGATTGCACATGTATACATAGTTGATGAACCGAACGATTTTTAAACTGAACACAAAAAAGTGTCTTTAGAAGATTAAAATGTACAAGAAAATCGAAGACAAAACACTCTTCCTGCTGATTGTGATGTAATGAGTTACTTTGAATAATAACGCAAGTAAGATTAAGAAACTCGTTACAAATTGTGATGCTATTATTATTTTTATTTATTTATTTATTGAAACAGTACTTCAAACCAGTGGAGGTGGTCTCCCCAAAACTTTCTCGCATACTTTCCAATAAACTTGTCATGCTAGAGAACGCGTACAATAATTACCAAATATTATCGGGAACTTAGCAATTTTAATGAATCTATTGAATCAACCTTGGCGAATTTTTTGATGATTACTAACAGGCATGCAGTTAATCCAAAAATTGAAAGATATGCTTTTTCCAACTCAATTGAAGCAAAAATTTGATACAAATCTACACTTGTAGTCACAAAATTCCATACTAAATTGCATTCCTTCAAGCCGTTGAGATTTTGAATTATTGCGTTTACATGTTTCTGAAGATTGACAGACGGTCAACCTTTTGTTGGATTTGGCTCAAACTTTTATAGATTTCAGCGCTATAGATTTTAAATTTGTGAAGGGGGATCCGTCTAGCTCTCTTCGTCTTGTAGTTATCGTGTTAACTTATATTCGAACAGCTCGACAGACAGATTTTCTAGTTACAGATTTTGCTCAAATTTGACAGAAATCCACAAATTGGATGTAAATATCATGTACCAAATTTCACCCATCTAGCTCAAAGCGTTTTTAGTGATCCTTTTCAGAGAAAGACGGACAAACATTTTCCAAAAATTTGTTTTTTAAACTCAGAGGAGTCTAAAATCAGAAAATTCATCAAAATCTCGAGCTCGAAATTTTTAACAATTACTATACTTTCTCTATACTTCGTTTAAGAGAAAGTTTCTTTTATAAAAACTAAACTTTACTTAATCATTCTGATCTTTCTGATTCTTCTTCTGTAATGCAGTCTTACAGTTCTTCTTGTGAAAGTCATCAGTTCTAATCGATGAACAGGATTAGATTAAGAGCTATAGGAGTGCTTAGGGAAAACAAATTTACAAGGAATTTCTTTTTTCTCAGTCCGTCTTTGAAAGCAGATATTCTTATTATTTGTAAGTAGTTTTTAAGTAATAAATAATGCTACAAACTGAAATAATAAAACTTTGATTGCAAGTAGCAGACTATCGTAAAGAGAGACGTTTCAATATCACATGAATGAAATGAAACTTACAAATGAAAGTAATTTTAAACAAGGTAATAAATTACAAAATATTTTTGATATAATCTAAATATTCCTTACGAAGTTCCGCAGTTTTGTATACATGAATACTTATTTGGCAAACCAACTGCAAAAACAGGATCACAGCGATCTGTAATCGGATTAAAAAAAAAAAACGCACACAAAAAAACACATCTTAAAAATAATGTTCTGAAATTTAAATGATTCTTAAATAAGTAAGTATACATGTCCCTTCGTAAATTAACTGAAAGTACAAAAATTAAATTGCTTTGGAAAATGTCAAAAAAAAATTTCTAACTCTTCCCTCCCATCTTGCCTCAAAGTTGTCGAACCCCTTAACAATTTTTTTTTCTTCCTGATAATCCAGAATATATTTTGATAGATTAAAACGTTAACTATGATCAAAGCTGTTCCACTTCCACATCCATGCGGAAAAGATAACAGATTTTGATATTTTGACATGTAAATAAAGAGTTCATTGTGATCTATGCATATCGATACGAGACTAAATTGGTTAATCCGCGCTGTTTCTACTTGTAAATTAAACACGTTTAACATTTGTAATCCTTAACAAGCTTATTCTCCAACACGAGGCGCAAATTTATTTTAAGCTTTATGAATGGAGACGGGGCACTTTCGTTTTGGCCATTAAATCTTTACCATAATTTCGCGGTAAAGACTTAAAAAGCGAGTAAATCCCCCCACCCCCACCCCCGACTCCCTGGACGGCAGAAATTTAACCCGAGACTCGAAAAGGTAATTATTTTCGCTTCGATGGCTAAATGGGCGCGGGGCTTAATTTATCGTGATTTATCGGTGCCGGGCGAGTCTGGCCGTGTGCCAAGCGTCACGAAAGAATCAAGTGGTGCCGCCTGGACAAACAATTCACGAGATCGTTTGGCAAGCGCCTCTCTGCTTTATGACGGCTTCTTAAAAGACAAAGGAATTCGAGTGGTTAAAGGAATGTCGGACGACAAAATAGAACAAATAGAAGGATGATTTCATTTAAGATTTTTGAAGTGCATTCTCAAATCTCTGATTCTCTAAATCGAGGAGCATGTCTTGTTTAGATCAGAAATTCGCGAAGTCCAAAACTTTGGGGGTTGAGTCGCAATATTCTTTTAAAATAAGCCAGTTTGAAGACCAGTGTTCTATAAAAAATAATAAGAAAAAAACATACAAAAATTTAGAAATCAAGCATTTAAGTGAAAAATTTATTGGTTTTCTGAGCAGGAAATGTGTTAAAATCTTTTAAGAGAAATTCAAAGTTCTAATCCGACACATCGCAGCATGATAATATACTTCTCATCGCGCTAGTTACGCATAAATCCAGTAACTAGCGCGATGAGAAGTATTGTATTAAAGTTTACTGAGATACATTTTTTAAAAAATTATTAAAATGAGAAAAGAAATTATTTGAAAACGACATCTCGCATCAAAAAAATATTTAACATCACCGAAAGGTTTTTTGTTTTTTTGTTTTTTTTTTAATGATGGAAAAAAATGGTTGTTCTGCAATAATTTATTCCGAAGTTATTGAGGAAAATTTTTATAATTTCATTTGATTTTTTAGTAAAAAAATATCATTAAAATGTTAAAAACAGTTTTTTAATCTCACTCACTAATCAAAAAATTTCTCACTCACTAATTCAAAGAGACCATTCAAATTTGGTTGAATGGTCTCTTTTGCAGAGATTTTTCTGGCGATCATTTTTTTTTATCGTGCATGCAGCATGTAACAATTTATAGATAGTATGCAATTCTACAAACTTTATCCAGTTAAAATTAACTTTTTTTCTTCATTTATGAACATATTCTTGATATAATACCCATCCTTCTTATTCAGAATTCTTCAATATTTCTATTTTATGACGTCTTTAACTATGAGAAAAACAGAAGGTTTACATTTACTGTATTAGAATATTTTTCTCCTGTTCTTAAATATAAGCTTAGCGCAAGCTAAATCTATCGAAGACAATTTTTCCTCACACACACATCTTATCACAACTTTCATCGAACTTCAATTCATGATGATGGGTCTATCATAGATCCTCCTTTTCACTCTCAAATGTATCGTTTATTTGATTAAAACGAAACTTTGTCGCATAACAAACGTCGAAAGTTCCATAATATGCTCACAATGGATATTAATCTGCGTTTTTTCACTAGGGAAAAGGGAAATTTGGCATTACAATTCAACATAAAGCAGCATATGCTTAAACAACACACGACATGCTCAATAAACTTAGTCATATGATTATAATGTAACATAAACTGGGTTTATTAAGTAACATGACGGAATTAGGATATAATTATGCAAGCAATTAATTAACTTTGCGCTTAGAAATCTAGTCACTTCGAGTAGCTTATAATTCAATCAAGATTTATTTTGACACTTCTTTGCTATATAGAAATATATAATCTTCTCATTATTCCAATTACTATCAAGATTTATAGCTCATTTTTCTGCAATCGCCTACTTCAATTAATGAACTGTATTAAACAAGGCGGGAGATAAAGGATTTGATGTCTCCAAGGATTAGTAATTCAAATTTGTTTGAAAAAAGGAATTTTTAAATATTATTTAAAGGATGACTGAAAACTTTTTCTGGTTATTACAAGAGAAGAAAAATTTTAAAAAAATGAAAAACCTGGTACATTAATAGAGTAAGAAGTGCGTCTGATAACTTTCCCGAATCACAAGATTTTTTTTATTAGTTTCTATGAATAAATAAACATCGTCTAATATTACAGAGTTGAGATTAGGTTCACTAATCTGGATGGAAAAAATAAGAGATTACATCAAAAACTGAAAGAAAAATAATGAAGTAACATTCTACTTTCTCATACAAGAAAAAGTATTATAACAATAAAATAAATAAATAAAAATCGATCCTCCACATTTTAGATTTCTTCGATTCCCCCTCCCTCCAAAAAAACACACTTTCAGAGTTGTGTCTAGCTAAATACCAAAGGAAATAGTAAATGGTTGCCACGGACTCTAGTCTTTGTGGGTGCAATACAGACAAAACATTAGTGTTTATTAGCTTTTTGAAATTAAATAAAATAAGGGACAAAAAATAAATCCATTTTCCTGGTGCCACTGACTTTTGTTATGCCACTGATGACAAAAGTTAGCGAAAGAAATAATTTACATATCAGGCGCCATCTACTCTAGTGGCCTAACTGATGAATAAATACTGCGACCGATAAACAAAAAGCTAAGTTAAATTTGATATATGACTTTTACCTCAGAGTTGTAGTTTTCTTTAAATTCTATGTGAAATTTAACAATAGAAGTTTGTCTGTTCGTCCTTGTGTATGCAAATGCAACAACTCAAACTAAAATTGAGCTTAAAGGTGATATTTGGCCATTAATATTATTACTAAAGTTATAGATATTTCTCAAATTTTGGACTATATCTTTAATAAGGTTGACTGTCTGTCGATCTATGCATTCGAGCATATTTGTATTCCAAAGATCAGATACACAGCAAAAAAAAAAAAAAAAAAGATGAAATTAAATATATGGATTTGACATCAAAATTATGCATATTAAATTTGGAGTTATATCGATAGAAAGATGAATGAATTTCAAAATGAATGAAATAATGTACTGAATTTCACAATATTGTGAAATTAAACACAAAGGCAGTCGTATTGTGTAATTATTTTGGAAAATCGAGGGAAGAATTCTTTTTTATGTCATTCTTTGAACCTCGCGAAAATGGCTCATAAATGTACGCTACATCGTGAAAATGTCGTAACAATAATAAGGGACGTTGCGAATTAATAAGATAAGGCGCTCTTGAAGGTAGCTGTCATGTATCTCCAAAATGGGACATCAACCTAAGTAAAAGTAAATTAAACTTTTTTTTTAAATCTTTCAATAAAAATTCATTACGATGAATTCTAGGTATTTAGAAGACCATCCAAATTCTGCCCTTAGTTTAAAACATGCAAGCGAGTTCCCGGAAATTAATGCTTATAAATATTACTTTAGAATGAGGATTCAAAATGCAAGATTAAACGCGCATGAAAATTCACTTAAAAGAGATTGAAAATTTTAAGCGTAAGATAAGGCATTAATGCCAGGGGAGTCACTGTAATTACTTCCGGATTACTGAAAATCTTACTGAATAAAACACAAATTGATTTGCTGAGATAGTTTTATGAGCTGATCTTATGGAGATTTTGAAGAAATTGAAGGCGACTTTGAAGGTTTAAATACATTTTGGATTGACCTTTTAAAATCTAAAAGTAAATCTTATGAAATATACACAAGTTGCAGTTATAATTTAATGCTGCAATTAGCTTGTGTATATTATGTATTACTTACTGCAAGTAATTTTATTTATAGCAATGAATTCATTTTTAAAGATGTTCATATACATGTTAATTTTTAATAGCAGTAAGTTTGCACTTCACTTATTCATAACCAGCGGAAGAGGTTTCCCCAAAATTTTCTCGCATTCCCTCTAATAAAGATATATTATATTTAGCATGGCATTGGCGTACTATACTTACCAAATAATAACCTTTGGCGTGAATTTAGCATTCTGACTGAATTTATCGCGTGATTCTTGACTAGTTTTCTGGCAAATCCTGTCATTTGGCACATTTGGTTAAATCCCTGGTAGGAGTTTAGTATATGAAAATGGAGTTTGTATTTTAGACGCATCTTTACCAGTCGATTGAAACAAAAATTTGAAACATACCTAAACTTGTAATCGAGAAAAGCAAGTAGTAAGTGTAGCAAATTTGATATATTTAAGTCATTGCGTTTTTGAGTTTACACGTTTCTGAAAATACAGACCGACAGACGGTTACCCCCCCCCCCCGTTGGATTTGACTCAAAATTTGATAGGTGTCTACACTATGGAAATTAAATCTGTGTACCGAATTTTATCTATCAAATTACCTTTGTTTTGCAGATATCGTGTTAACTTATATTCGAGCAACTGAGCAGACATACTCTCTCTGAACGGATTTTACTCAAAATTTGAAAGAAATCTGCAAATTTACCAAATTGCATTGTTTTAAAAATGTATTTTTCGAGTTCAGGTAGGTCTAAAACGTGGAGATTCATCTAAGCTTAGTTCGAATTTTTTGACGATAACAATTTTTTCTCTGTACTTCGTATACGATAAAGTAAAAATGCAACTAGTGCGTTCTAGATTAAATCGAAACACTTATGATTTTAATGAAATGTTAGGATAAATAAAATTGCAGATGAATATATAAAAGTCACGGAACAGTCTTGTTAGAATTTAATACAAATGATGGTTCATGGTAAGGAATAATTATTTTTGTAACTTTTTTTTAAATATGAAATATACGCTTTTATGTCTCTGATTCAGGAATTTTGTGAAAGCAATTGTTTGGCTCAACAGGCCAATGAACACGTCTATCCAGTCTAACTTTAGATAATATGTGCTCTGACGTTTTACCGTGTGATTGCTGCATGTCACGTCATTTAACCCCATTCTAAATGTCTGGGGTGGAAAAAGCAACTTCTTGTGACTGAAAATTAAATAGACTCTTCTCTTTCCCACTTTTTTTTAAGTTTTATTTTATAGGAATCGTAAGTTGCTGCTGCAGATAGTTACAAAAACTTACATAATTCATTAATAGAAAGAAGTCTTAAATTATTCAAAGTAATAGTATACTCATGTGTTTTAATTGCTTCACTAAAAAAAATGTTGATTAAACTGTTAATTAAATAAATAAATAAAAAACAAGAAATAATGGTCTCCTTAACACTTTCTCGTATACTCTCACATAAAGGTGGTATCTGTGAACACCGTGAATGCCACAAATACTCATATTTTTATTTCCAGAGTTCTATACATGACAATTTTGTCTGTAATAACATAGAAAAGAAAACTAAATATGCGTTTTGGTTGTTATTTTTCGAATGATCAAAATCTAAATTTGGCACAAAGCTATAGCTTTAATAGCAAGATAATATTCCTAACTTCATTTATCGAAATTATTTCGTTTTTTGGAGTATTGCATTCAAGTGCACGAAAATGTACATACCTAGCAGGAGGTCAATACATTATCGTATTAAAATCAAAACTCGTAAGGTCTTCAGATACTAATATTGTGAACCAAATTTCCTCTAAGTTGTTACGTTCTTGAGTTAACGCATTTACATGCACGTGGAAGTACAAAACGTCCAACAGTCAACCTCTTGATAGAGTTCATTCGAAATTCCATACTACATTTAAGAATATCTTATCAATTTAACATTACTCGTTTTGTAGATATCGTTTTCATCTTCACTTGGATAACTAGATAGGAGGACTTCCTGTCGATGATTTTCGTTCAAAAGTTGATAAAAATGAACAAATTTGTTGTAAACCCGCACCAAACTTCGCGTATCTAGCTCAAAACAATGTGGAAGCCATCGAGTTCATGGACAGATAGAAATGAGTTTCTAAAATTCAGGGAGTCTGAGATTCTGGGAATTTTTCAACATCTGGAGTTCGAGTTTTGAAGATTATAATATTTTCTCTTTGTCAGAGAAAATAAATAAAAAAAAAGATTTAGATTATTAATTGCATTTTTGATAGCTATACGATTAAAAAATTTAATGCGTCTTCAGATTGGGTTCTCCAACTTGTGAGCTAGCAAAATTTCCTTTTTACATTTACGTGCATTTCCATTGCATCGAAACATCGAAACATTTTTCACTTTGGCATTTGTCAGGATATGATATTCCTCCTTTTTCAAAGAAAAAAAAATCACTTTAAGAAGTTTCCGCACAATGTCTTATGCATCTGAGGAAGCGGATATCGCTGCCTTTTCTGAAATGATAATGGAGCGCCGTTTCTTAAGTAGACGATGTTGTTATTTTTATCCACATCTCAGCTGTCTGAAATTCGTTTTTTAAAATGATATTATTAAATCTTCAGAATCAAATAATATAATATAATATGGAAATAAAATCAAGTATTGCGATATTCATAACTGACAAAATGAATGGATTTATTACTTTTTTTTATTTTCTCGAATGGAAGAGAAATAGTAAGAGAAGATAGTAACTATCAAAAAATTGGAATTCGAGATTTTGACGGATCTCCACTTTCCAGATATCGCTGAGTGTGAAAAACCAATTTTTAGAATTATGTTTGTCTGTGAACCAGATAATTCAAAAACACTTTGAACTAAATCGATGAAATTTCATACAAAATTTGTAGATTTCTTCTAATAAATTCTGAGGAAATCTGTCTGTCCGACTGTGAACAGGATAGCCACAAAAAGTAAAGAGCAAACTAGATAAAATTTGGCACACAGGTTTAGATAATTATTAATATAATTCGTATCTAAAATATTTATTCATATTAAATTTTGAAGAAAAAAATTAAGAAGTCGATCTTAAGTCCTTCTGTACTATCTCATAGTTGTATACGTAATAGCTCAGAAAATTAAATAACTCACAGTTATTTAAATAAACGAAATTTGATTTGGTACTACAATTGTAGCTCTGTTAAATCTTGGATTCAATTGATCGGATACATATTCGATTATCGGATACTTGTGTATCAACCGCATACTAGAGATTAATTGACAAAAACAAAATAACCAAAGATCTTATCGCTTGAGACGGTAAAAATTCTTGTCTGAAGTTAAAAAAAAGTAAAAATCTATATTTTGTAATTATTGTTCACCAGTGCCCTGCAACAATTTTATGCTGATGGAAAGAGATAACATCCTTTTTAGAGAATATAGGAATAGGAGACCACTACAGTTGAGAAAATATTTGGAAATTATTATTTTTCGTAAAAATTTTAATGACTTAGAGTTGTTTCACACATGCTTTATTTCCTCTTTTGATTTTTTCTTCTCTTATCTTTATTCTTACATACTTTTCCCCCTTTTGAAATACATGCTTTATTTTACCTCTGTTTACGAAATAAAATGGCTACCACTGTCGATCACATTTTGAGGAAGAAATATAAAGTTAAAATAGTGTTTCTAATTTAATGGCATTTAATTCGATTCATCTTGTTTCTAAAGGGCCCCAAAAGAATTTTAATCCAATTTATTTTATCAGAATTGAACCTCAACATAGGAAAGTTTGAGACTAGTTCAAAGAAAAAAACTTAGCAAAATACAAAATAAAAAAAAAATAATAAAAAAATTCAAAAAGACTAGAAAAGAAAGTTATTAAAATAATTGTAAAATGTAAGTATACATATAGAAACATAACTAATATATTTTATTGTTATGTTTCATTTTTTTACTAATTAGAAAAGTAATAAAATTTATTGTAAAGGTCATTAAGAAAATTGACTCCTTTTGCAATTTACGCTACAATTGTGGTGAATTCACAAATCGTATATATGCACCCATTAGTTCGAGCCATCTGCAAGAAAGAAGCATCACTGTTAGGAAAGACAGCGACACAGATGTTTTGAAATGTATTTATGTTTTGAAATTTATTATAATGTGGTAATTTAGTATAATGTGGTAAAAAAATATTGATGCATTAACTCTGCATGATGTGCACTCAGTCATACAGTTCTAGAAAGCAAGAAATTGAACTTTTTTTGAGACCCTTTGGAACCACCACTGCCAACATTTATTGTAAAACTCTATGAAAATTGTGGCATGCATTCCAAAATGAGTGTCGTTGCATGTTGGTGCGTTATGTTGTTTTCATTTACGATTTTATTTTCATTCGTAAAATTTCAAATTTTTCTCGAACACAGACAGCATTATCAAGAGTTTGCACCAATGTGGTGATCATCAAGATGACGCCGCAGTTTAAGTCGTGCCTGCAGATTATTCATGAGATGCTGGTACTAACTGCATTTTTTTATATTTATATATATATTCAATTAACAAGCATAAACTTCTTCTTAATGTTTCCTTTAAATAAAAATGTTATTTTTTTATGCCAGTTATTGAACTGAATATTATGGACAACATTCATACCAATATATATAGATGGCTCAAAATCAGATGACCATGCATCTTTCGCTGTTATTACCGGAAAAACTATTTTCTTACAGGCTGTTTTGTTTTCGAAGCGGACGTGATTGCTGTTTTATATTCATAAGAAGAAACTTTTCTGACTTGCAAATTTTTTTTATTATCTATATTGATTCGTTAAGTGTTTTAATGTCACTAAAATCATTTCATCCAAATCTTCATAATATCCTTTGATTTTAAGAGTTTTAGATACTTTTAATACCTTTATGAATTTATGTAATCCCATTAATTTATCCAATGGTACCATCGCATGTTGGAATTTTGGGTAATGAGAAAGCAGAAAAGACCGCCAAATTGGCGACAGCTCCAATAAATTTGGCTTTACCAGAGATAGCTTTAAAAAAAATCCCATCAAAATGGCTAATACAGTGGGATCTTGAGATAGAGAACTAACTCTACGCTATCAAACAACTTTTAAAGTCTTGGCCTTTACTAAAAAATCGAAAAGCAGATACGCTTTTAACTCGATTATGCATTGGTCATATTAGATCTACTCATCTTCGTCTTTTACTCGGAGAACAACCACCAACGTGCTGGCGATGCAATTATCAAATGCCATCCACCATATTTCGTCTGAATATTCATGTTTTAGTGCTCACCGCTTGAGATATTTTCAAATGCCTGCGATTTCTTTGTCAACTTTATTTAGCAAAATCCCTCATAATAATGTTTTTGAACTTTAAAATCCATAAAATCTTATTCACTCATTTAAATTGTGCTTATTTTTTAGAAAATTTCATCTACAGCCATTCTTAGTAACATTTTTACTCTCTCATATTGCTGTGATTTTATCTCTCTGTTTGGTCCAGCATAATCAACATTTTGGCTTTTGCGCAAATAAATAAATAAAAAAAATAAAATCATTCATAAAAGGTGGTTGCTACGCAACGACTCGTTATAACCTTTTACTAGTAAGTATTTCATCCTCCCGATTACAGTCCAGGCCATTTCCTTTCCCTTTTTTTATTGGCAACATCCGCATGATTGAGAAGTTGCTGCAAAATTATCTTTCTGGTTAGAGATTCTCAGGTTTCGATTCTATGAAACATACTGTTACCAACTGTTTTTCATCACAAAATTTCACCACATTACTAATCGCCAATAAAAAAATGTATTAAATTCAATTTTATTCACTCTAAGTGCATTACCCAAAAATATATTGACTTCATCCCTCGCTTATTTCTCAACCAATCCTGTCTGTTTCTCAACAAAATAAAAATAAATAAAAGCTTTTCGCCCACCTTTTGAAAACCCGCACTCGAGACAAAAATGACACCCGCTGGTATATGCCCCTCCTCGTCATATCGACCCCTAGAAGAAAGTGTTGAAAGGGATCGACACACGAGAGCTGAGTGACACTCACACCATAATGAACTGCCAAACTCTTCTGGGGAATCCCATCAGGCTGTCAGAAATCGATTTTCCTGCAGGGGTGGGGAGGAGAGGCCGTGGTATTATCGTCTGGTGGGATGGGGGATAGTCCCATCGCGTGTCGTACAGAATCCCAGAATGGACAATAACTCAAAGCGGAGATAGACATTAGCCAACAGAATGTAAGGAGGAAAAATATCCGCATCTTGTTGAATTATGGTGGGGTGGAGAAGAGGTGGGGAGGGAGAATCGATGGAGATTATGTTCGCCTTTTCCGGAAAAGCATACATTTTTTCCCGGATATCCGTAGTTACTCGGTTTTTGTTTGGTTTAGGTCAAGTGAGCAGAAGACTTGGATTAAGTAAAACAGTTTCGGATTTCAGTTCTTTATTCTGGATTGAATTAAATGTCCCAATTTTCACTCAACGCTAAATATTTCAAATGAAAAAAATATTTAATTTGTTATAAAATGTTAGCTTCTAAAGAGTTAAAAAATGTTAGTTTCTAAAGAATTTTTCTAAATCTTTATATGTACAGAATACAGTTTTCCTGATATGACGATTATGGATGTATGAACTTGAGGTGGCGGTGGGGGGGGGGGGGAAGTAAGAATACAGCAAAATATATAATTTATCTCTTTCTGAATTTTTTGAAAATTTTTACTACAGTATTTATGGATACTTTTATTTTTTGGGGGGAATATTCTAAGACCCTCCATTTCCAACTAACATCAAAATTGTGAGCGTCCCATCATATAGCTGATCAACAGTCCGTCATGCCATCCATGATTTTCTGTTATTTTACAATGTTATTTATTTTCCTTTTCTTTCCTTCTTTTTTTCCCCCGCTTCAATTAGTAATCTCTATATAGTTTACCCACAGCTAATGGCTTCAAAAATGTAAAGAGGTTGCTTCTGTAAACATCAACATTTCTTTTCAAATTCAAGCCATTGTCACCATTTGTTTTAGGTATTCTTGTTCCCTTCATTTAGTTATTACTTCGCCAAAACATTAAATACAGCCGTGCAATTCTCTATGGGGATCCTTGGATGATTTGTCGTTTCTTTCTTTCTTTTTTCCTCTTCTTTTCCTACCATCTTGTACTCATCCAACTGGTTAGATAACTAAGTGTCACAGGCACCGGGGCACAGGATTGTGTTATGTTATGTTATTTTACGTAAAATGAATACATCAATATTAATCTACCATATAATCATAATATATATCTACCATATTTAGAACTTATTATTCTAATAAATTTGAAAAGATATATTATTCTGATCTATCAATAAGACATTGATTTGATTAAGTTGGGTCAGATCTCCGATTTTATTTTTATCCAAGCATTGATTAAAGAACTATTTCAATAACAAATACAACAATACTATAACAATAACAAATCAATCACTGAACAGAGCTTATTTACGACAATTTGCAATGATTCATCTTACTCTTTGGGAGAAAGCAATTATACTAAAATATCACTGTGTTTGTTTTGTTGAAAGAGATTTATCCTCTAGAACGATGGTGGCAAGACTGTTTAACTGATTACATAGAAATGTCATGTTTTTAAACGCGAAACTAAATGAAGGCAGTCGCATCGCATACGTTTAGATTAAGGAGAATCGTGGAATTCATAAATATTTCAGATATTCATTTAGTTGATTTAAAGCATCCGTGCATCATTTACTTAGATTGTGGAGAAATTTAAGCAATCAATTGGCTAATGAAGCAATCTCATGATAGAAATTCGCCTGTTCAAGATATCGATTTTATTAAAGATTCACTGCATATACTAAGATTATTTGATTTCAGTCGAATGTTTTAAAGTACCTTCGATGTGGGAAGGGAATTTTTCCGGAGGGATGTTTTAGTAATTCAGGCATGTGCAAAATTTAAAGTCCCAAATATTTTATTGAAATAACAAATTGAATAGAAGGAATCCGGTATTTTGAAAATTGTATTCATTGGAATGGAACTTAAAAGGAAATGGAAAATGATTTTTAGTAAATCTGATATTTTTCGTTGAACTATTTAATTATTAAGTACAACTTTTTTTAATTATTCTACTATTTTGCTTTTTTGTTATTTAATTAAATATCTTTTTCAGAAATATACAGAAAAATCTGTGGATTTTTAATCGAATAAATATAAATTTACTTGATTGAAAATCCATAAAAAGCTTGATGTGTTTATATATTATGTGCAGGTTTTGTATCGAAATATCGCCTGTTAATTTCAGTTCATAAATTTGAGATTGTTTTATGCTCATATGACGCGCGAGTAAAATGATTAAGAGGTTAAGATAAAAATATTTAATTTTGAACGAACCTATTGTTTTATTTATTAAAAGCTCAAATCGCAACATTTAATATATTTTTCTGAAAAAATTATTATTCCTTTTCCCCAGAAATCCATATTTTAATAATCTGAAATTTTTTACGTTCGTTTATTTAACAATCATTTGTAGCTTTAATAATAAGATGGAAAGATGCCAAAAACTAATTGATTGAGATTTTTCTTACATAAAAACATTAATTTCTGTTTCAAAAATATAATTGAAAAAAGTGTATCGTTTCTCAAAAGAAATTTTCATTCCGAAGTTTCTGGAAACTAAGGCAATATTTCTTCTCAATTTTTATTAAATATTTTGCTATTAATATTATAATTCCAAAATGATTTTTCTTTATTTTTTAGCCCTAAAATTGTTTCCTTGGAAATTATTCAGAATGAATTCTCGAAATATTTCATTTTTTTAAAAACCTGTTTATTATCTTCGTTTGTTCGAAATACGTTGGATTTCTCTGCTTTCGCTTTAAGAATTGTGCTTATCACAACTTAAAAAAATAATCTTTTATTTTTTATTAAAATATTTCTGAAATCCACGTTCTTTATTTAGCATTATAACTATTCTAATTTTCACAGAAATGTTATGCTAATTATATATCTTTAATGTTTTGTGTTGTCTCAAATATAATTCTATGCATTCCATTTTTTTAATGAATATCCTCATATTTTTTTATTTTACATTTTTTTCACATACAGAAATATTTGAAGAAATAATAATTATATTTGTTTAAGCTATATACATTTTTTAAAACATTTACTGGAGGAAATCTGCTGAAGTTTTGATTTTTCGGACTAAAGCTTTGGTCATAAAATGTATTTCTTTATAGAAATATGGAACATTTTGAGATATCATATTTGCTGTTAATAACTAGCACAATCATGTCAACAATGAGCAGATAACCAGGATTAGGCAGTGAAGTTCCAGTTTTCGGACCATACCGCCTTTGTCTGAAATGTGAATCAAACGCCATAAATCTATATTTACTTAAAAGTAAATGATTCATATTAAAAAAGATAAACAATATTTAATTTTAAAGTGTTAGTACAAGTATTGAAAACCTTTATTTTTCTTTTATCTTTTATGGAATATAATCACCAGAGTATAACAGATGAAACTGAATCAGTCCGGAGATAAATAATAAAAGTACTAGTGAAACATATTGATTTTTTTATCTCTTTCTTTTTCTTTTTGATTTTTAATATTTTGTAATAATAATTGTAATCTATGGTTTGTATTCCTACTATTAGCTCACACTCTCTCCATATATAACTTGTTCAAATGTTCAGTCGTTATTAAAATATTTTTTATTCATCCACTCAAGTTCAAATACATTTTTTTAAACTTGTAGTGTTTTTCAAACTTGTACACTTGATGTTAATACAGTTTTTTCTCAAATATTAATTAATTAATTAAATCTGTCCAGTAATTTCTATTTGGTCGCCAAATTCGTCGATATGTCTCCAGATAATCGCCAAGCTTGTCGCCAAGCTCTATTTTGCCACTTAATATTATAATTCTATCATATGTATATACATATTTATATTAACTGTAATTATTTAATAAAAAGTAACTAAAATAATAAAAAAAATTGTTAACCTAAATAGGAATTGACTTAAAATTTCTTTTTTATATATTACTTGTTTTTTAATTTACACAGCTTTTGAATCTATATTCCTTATCCTTACTATCCATCTTACACTAGAAGATGTATCGGGTTATTCTTATAGTATTACAAATTGAAGAAAAAAGTTAGTTTAGTTTAGTTACATTAACGTCCCGTTTTAAAGCAACACTATAGAATATATATAAAAAAATATGGTCATCATTCTTTATCTGAGTTTGAAGAATTCACAGCAATCTATTGCATAGTGAACTAATTAAATATGAAAAAATGATAAAAATTAGTAACTTAATTTACTAACTTTGGTTACTAACAAATTTAATAACAGAAATTACTGTATTTGAACCACTATTCACCTAATGAGTGTACTGGCGCATATTTTAACAAGCTTGATTTAAATGCTTTAATATTAAACATTAACTAGATGCTTTAACATTAACATTGCAACACAGTGATAGTGTTCTAATGCCGTCTATTCAAATCTTCCTATAATCGTTTTTAATCTGTAATGTAAATACAAATAGCACTATAATAGAAAAAGTTTTAGCAAGATATTACATTAATGAATATTTTTAAGAAAGTAAATAAAAAATATTCAAAATGTCCATTTCTTTCACGTAATTCAATACATATACTGTTAGATAGGGAAGAAAATTTCTGTTTTGTCTCCTAATTATTGTTTAAATGATGTATGATTAATGAATTTTAAAAAATATAGATATAATGTAGCAGTATTTTTGCAAGTGCATAGGAAACATGGAAGGAAAGTAAGTATTATCAACATAACGGATAGTTTATCTTATAACTTAAAACGAGCAATTCTTGTGTATATATAAATTTATTGCGTGCATTTCGGAAACTGCTCTAACGATTTGAATCAGGATCTTTCCAGAAAAAACGCGATTTTACACTCGATTTTTTTTATAACTAAATACTGATATGCCGCCATACATGACCTTCTTAAGCGCAACAGCGATGGAGGCTTCGGATTCCCACGCGCTTTTCTTATGTTCGATCTTGTTTTTGCAATTCATTTAGATTTCGTTTATAACTTTAAACGAGCCATAAGATAGGATTTTACATATAATTTTACACAAAAAAAACTGCCAATCAAAGTTTGGTTTCTCAGGTATTAACGAATTGAATTCTATTTTAAAAATTTAATATAGCGTTATTCTTGTTATGTGCGTAAAATTTAAAGTGTTTCATGGCTAAATTTCACAGAATCTAATATTCGATAAATCAGCTAACAAGAGACATTCGTAATTATTTGTATTAAGCTTGACGCACAATCAATTTTAAAAAAAATGTTTTTAATCATTTTAACAATCTTATTATGACTTTTAATCCACACATGGAACAAAATCATTCTTCCTCCCTAAAAGCATGTTTTCCCTCCAAACTTATTTTCAAAACTTACTCTGTTCACCGTTTGCTTTCATCACTTGATTGCTAAAACATCATCATTTATTTACTGAAAACCTACTTTCCTCTTTCACTTTTCTTATACAATGTTATAGAATATTCTAGAATAAACAGGAGATCTAGAAAAACGCTCCAGTGATGGAAAGGAAGCTTTGTCCTGAATGGAACAGAATAAAGTGACTTGGCAGATCCCCTGACTTTCCAGACCTTGATATCTCAGCTATTTATCTTAGTTGATTCTCTTCTATCTGAACTCGACCAGCAATAGACCAGACGGCGGCCGAAATGGCGGATCGATGTTCATTTCAGTATTTTTCAAGGCGACACATCATCGCTCAGTCGCCACCTTCAGCGAGCGGCAATTGTTCCGGGGAGAGGTAGGGATTTCAAAAAATATAATCAACC
>JAPMOR010007586.1:857733-873330 GCA_026543865.1 Argiope aurantia | reverse complement strand
ATATATATATATATATATATATATATATATATATATATATAGTATTTATTTATTTTTTGGACGTTAGGAATAAATTATGCAATATGTAATATCAGAAGATGAATAAAAAAAATCCCTTGTCAAAAAATAAAAATTGTGGAATAATACATTAAACTATATTTAAAAATTATTTATAAAGTTTGATATAGTTGATATTAGAATTAATTTTAAAAGATTGATATTGATGTTTACAATAGATTACCTGTGAAAAAGCATAAATATTTATTATCTTTCAATATTAATAATTTTGAGATATTTTTTAACTAAGCTGCCAATAATAAAATTAATTAACATTTTAAAAACTGCCAGTAATGACAGTGAAATAACCGCGACAAAAAACACACACATTTTATTGTATTGTAATCAATTTATGAATCTGAATCGATATTTGTATGCTTCAGAAAAGGTATACAATGGGTCTGATAGCAAAATCGTGACCTAGAGCTCCAGACCAAGAGAGCTCCATTAAAGATCAAAACCCATTTCCACCAAAAATCTGTAGTGTAAGCTGACCCGGTGCTCATCAAATGCATTGAAGTTCAGCACTTTTCAGCTGGCTTGGGCAGGACATTGTCGGGCCAGCTGTCTCCCTCACTATCTGATCACGGCTGTACATTACGATGCCCGTCCCAAAATTGTCCTGTTGTGGCTTTTAAAAAGGTGTAAATATAATTAAACTATATATCTCTGAAAGAAACATTTACTGAATTTTTTATTTGCTAGAATAATAATAATACTATTTATCAAAAATTCATAATGAATTAAAACATTGAATAAGACTACGACATTAAGCACAGCACGCTCCTTATGATGTATGTATACAAAGGGAAAATATTTCAACTGAATTAAAATTACTTCCCTCAAAGGGTTACATATGCTGAAGGAATATAAAAATTTATAACTTAAAATTTATTATAGAACGATGTAAGTCAAATCAAAGGTATTGCAGTAATAAAAGTATAATCTTAAAACTTCGATGCAAATGAATAGCAATTAGGAAATAAACACTTAATGTATCAAAGTTTTATTCAATGGTTTAAATCTTCGCCGTCCTTTAAATTTTAAAATAAGAAGCAACGCTCACCAAAGCAACTTATCGCTAATTGGCGCCATTAAACTTCAGTGAACAGGGACACGAATAGCTGCAATTAACTTAATTCCTGTTTCAAGAAACACACACCAGTTTTCAATTCGAAAACTGCATAATTTGTTAAATAAAGAGGTTGCAAGTTTCCTTAAGTTTATCTTTACAGCATTAATAATTATTAGAACACTTCGAATATAACAGTCAAATTTACAAGGCTGTATTATGAACTGCTGTATTCAAATTTACACGGCTGTATTCAAATGAGTTGAAAATGATTGAATTTTATGTCTTTATTGCTTTGATAATAATTACACAGAGCACTGGAGTGGAAATCACTTTGAAGTAGAAGTTTATAGCAGGCATGAATCTAATGAGTCACTCAATAATAATTCAGAAAAGCTGTATTTGTTTAACTTAATATGATATGGATAGTTTCGAGCATATATGATTTCCCATTAATATAACAAAACTATATGTTTTTTCTTTTCGTTTCAAATTTTATATCACTTGGGTTGATATAAAATTTGAGTAAGTGTAAGTTTATGGATAAAAAGTTACCATATTATATATAAATAGTTTTGTGTGTATAGAAGTGTTATGGGAACGAGATACCTCTATTCCACTGACGGGACCTGCATCTTACAGAAGGGGATGTGGCGCGCTGATGATAGTCCTAAAAACTTCAACTCCAGTTCCCTGTCATGTGGCAATGGTCATTCAGTTTACCCCGGTTGCTAAGGCAGTACAGGGGTAACTTTCTAATTATCACTTTTTCATTCAAGAAGCATGCAATGTATTATATTTCCAAAAAAATTCGACATCGAGATTTTGATGAGATTTTGCGTTTTAAAAATACTTTGGTTAAAAAAATCATTTTCGTCACCTTCTTGTTTGTCCGAGAATATTGGACACGATAACTCAGAATCAAAAAAAAAAAACCTAGAAGAATAAAATTTAGTATATCGTCTTAACACGAAACCATTCAATTTAATCGAACTCTATTTAATGGAAATCTATCTGTGTGTTCGCTTTACTTCTTATGATTAAAGTAAAGTAATATAAATAATGTTTTTGATATATCTTTAAAAAAAGAGTAGGGATTTTTAAGTAAAAATCCCTACCCTCAGCAAAAGATTAAAGTTCAGAAGAACTTTTTTCAAAATATATTTAAAGGAAGCCAAGATAAAGGCGAAACAGCCCAGAAGTTGAATATGCTTTGTCACAAAGAAAAAGTTTAATTAAAGACACTTATTTAATAAGACAAGGAAATACATGTTAAAATTTCATACACATAGCTCTAGTGTAGATAATTTTAATTAAAAAAATTTCTCTTTATCTTAAGAAATGCAGCAGTATTTTTTTTTTTTTTTTACTTTATAGTAGACGCTGCTAATACCACAATAGTAGACGTAGCTAGTAGTGATTTTTTTTAAATTCAAAACCAAAGTAGCCTCTATCTCTACATCCAAAATATTTTTAAAATAATACAATTCTATAAATACGCAAAGATAAAAGAAAAACAGACCAGGCAGCATCATTCGTATTATTCATTTGTTTTAATTAGAAACAAAAAATTGATATCATTTGCAGAATTGAAAGATAATTTCATACATATTTAATTTTTTAAAAATTTCTTTAAAAGTTAAGACATTAAGTTATCAAGCGTTCTTTGGATAAAACTTTCATTATTCAGCAAAAGATTCAGCGCGTATTAGACTGATTTTCTTGAAGGATTTACAGATTTTGTGGGCTGTTGGTGGTTTCTGTTTAGGTTCCTCTCCATCGTCTTTGTCTTTGTTTTATGCCTTCATCTATTTGATTTATCCGTGCATGCTAAATTTTTCTTCTGCAATTTTTAATTGTCTTCCAGTTTGCGTTAACTTTGAAGTTGGCTTCATAATGTTTTTTGGAAAGATCTGTTGACTTTTCAATGAATCAGGTTCATAATCTTGAATGGTTGTAGAGAGACTTATAGGCCAAAACGACTGGACATCGATATTAATCACCGATTGATCGTTACATCCACGATCACCACAAACCTAATCGTTGTTTGTAGTGATCGTGTATCAGCAATTACTTTTAAAATAATTACACTGACTTGGTTATTTTAAATGCACATTAAACTTTTGTTTTATTCTGAATAGGAACTCAAAACTTGTGTTTCATTTAGGAACTTTGGAGCTCAGTGGCGGGAAATGAACTCCAAGCAATCAAACCTTCTGTACAATACTGTTGTTCTTTAACAAATAGAAAAATTGACCTTCTTTTAATTCGGCTACTAGTATAGTAGTTCGATGTCTGCTTGAAGATGCTTGTTGCTCATGAAGCGAGCACTAATATGTCCACAGTGCTACTATATTATATTTATTTATTAGTTATAGTCAAAATACTCGAAATTCAATTCCCAATATTTGCGTTTTTTTCAAATCGGTTAAAATTTTATGATCTGAATTAGAAAACTTCATATGCTCATCTTTTCTCCTTTTTGAAATCCATAGATATTGATTCCATAACACTTTCATCGCCCATATATATGAGCGCAGAGAGTGGGACAAAGGCACGTCATTGCCGCGATGAAAGTATTAATGAACATTAATAGTTTTTGGCTGAAAATTTTTGACATAGATTACAATGGCGTTGTAAGATTCAGCATTTATCTTGAGACAATTTTTATGTTTAACCAGGTGAAATTTAACAGTTTTTGAGCGGAAAAAAACAAGCACCAAATCAAATTAACTTTTTATTTTCTAGTATACGTAGTATAGAGAAAGAATAGTAATCGTCAGAAAATTCGAATTCCTGATTTTAACGCATCTTCATGTTTTAGATTTCCATGAATTCGAAAAACACATTTTGGCAAAATGTCCCTCTGTCAGCCAGAGACAAAGATAACTCAAAAACGCTTTGAGCTAGTCCGATGAAATTTAGTATACGGTCTTTATACTAAATTCGTATATTTCTATCAAATTTTTAGGAAATTTATCTATCGACTTTTCGAATACAATTTAACAGGATAATTTCAAAATGGAAACAGCAGGGTAGAAAAAATTTAATTCAATGGATTTAGCATCCATAATATCGACACCTTTCAAATTTTGAGCCAATTACAACAAGGAGTTTTGACATTTCTGTTGACTTATACCTTGAAAAAAATTTAAATGCGATAGCTCAAAAACGCAGTGACTTAAATATATCAAATTTGATATGGGAGTTTGTGACTACAAGTGTAGTTTTGTGTCAAAGTTTTGTTTCAATAGGTTGGGAAAGCATGCATCAAAAATACAAATTCGATTTTTGAATACTATTAATCTCATACCAGGGATTAATCGTCAAAAAAAAAACTCGTCAGGGTAACATGGTGCATTCAATAATACAAATGCTAACACGCCAAAGATTAGCTATTGTATGTCAATATTGTATGCCAATATTTTGTAGCTATTGTATGCCAATGCCATAAAAAGCATTCTCTGGGATAACATTTTTAATACAGAATAAGCGAGAAAGTTTTGGGAAGATCACTCCTGTTGGTTTACACTAGATATATTTTTTTTGCTTCGAAAAACACATTTTTCAAGAAGTGACAACTGGATTACACAGGAGTTACTTGTACGTTCTTTTAGGATGAAATAACATTCTAACGAATGAATTTAAAAAAGCAATTATTATCTCATTAATTCATTTATACATTTTCCCCTCTATAAGACTTTTTTAATGTATATACACTCAAAATTTGGAATACAAACAAATTCTTTATTTATTTATTGACCTATGAAAAGAAGTTGTGTATTGCATCGCTATATCATTTCCAGAAATCTCTCATCAGTCAACACTAAAAACAATTTCAATTTTCAGCAGAAATCTGCTTTCTATTGAAACATAAATAGTATATTAGCATGAACTAATAAGCTTCTATGTGTCATTTAAAGTTAATCTTTACTCCTAAGTGAAATTTCTATTTGAATAAACAAATAAGCTCCCTTTCCCCTGTGAACTTTTAACGAAGGCATTTAAATTCATCATCATAATAAATGAATAAAAAAACGTATGAACTTGCCTTTAAATGAAAACATTAATTCTCTAGACATCCCTTCCTTAAGAAGTAATTAAAAATATTGTCATTCTGCTTTGAAGTAGCAGTTCTTTCAATAGGGCATTCCATTGCAACGGTTTCTGCTAACGTTAATCTTTTTTAAACATTTTCACTTTCACTATGATAATTACCTAGAAGTGAAAAGCTGCTTTTAATATGGAGAAGATAACAAAAATGGAAAGAATACTTCATTTAACCGAATGCGCGGAATTTAACGGGACATCACTCTTTCTTGACCCCAAAGTGAACGTGGTATCTTCTCATTAAACCTGAAGAATTGCTAAACACGACGCGGTTTAAGTCGATAATTTTTCCGGCGCCTCAAAGTAAAAAAGGAAGTGCCAAGTTTCATACATTTTGTTCAACGTTAGCTCACGTGAAGGATTTAATTGTTAGTTAGGTAATTAGTCTGAAATGATAACTGGAGATAAATTATTAAATGTTGACAAGGGAATGATTATGTTAATTCAGATGATTGAAAAATATTGTTGATGGAAATAAAGCGAAAATGTCTAGACTCTTTTTTTTTTCATGAAAAAGAATTTATTCATTCTTACATCCGTCTATTGTCAATCTTCAGTCGAAATTGCTTACCATGATTAATGTCAAAACAGAATAATATTGAGTAAAGTATTTAATATCAGAAATGTCATTAAAATATTGATTTAAATTTTATTATTACTTTTGTGCTTAATCTCTATCTTTATTTTTTTCTATATCAACCACTAATAAAGATGATTCTCTCTCTCTCTCTCTCTGTATGTGTGTGCGCGTGTATGTACATGTTGGTGCTCCTTAGGTCAGATCGTTTGATTAAGAACAATTAAACTTACACATATATACTACTGAGTATGGAAAATGTGCACCTTGTAGGAAACTTTTTAAAATTTTAATTAATTAAAAATTTATCAAAATTTAAATTTTTTTTCCACTATAATGTCCAAAACTATTGCTGCATAATAATTATTTTTAAATAATCTGAAAATTGATAAAAATCTGTTTTACATAACACCAATTTTTTTATCATATAATTTTTCCTTTATTGTTAATTAATTTTTAATTAATTTTAATTCATTCGTAGACAAAATTAATTAAATTTTGAATAACTTTTGTTAGGTAGATAGGTTTATACATTGTGTCTTAAAATTTATTTATTTATTAAGTTTTATTTGTTATGAAACTATTGAATATTAATAATAAAATTTTACTGCCACATAATCACAATTGGGAATTCTACTTCTGTATCCAGTTAATACATAGCTGTCTGAATCACAATATTTATTATAATCTTTTCAGCTTCGAAATAACCATGTTATATATTATTTAATACTTGGAACTTTAAAATCTTATCTAAAATAAAACATTACCAAGAAATAATAATTTCACCATACATGCGCAATAATAGTAAGTAATAAAGTCATCATTGAAAGTCTTTCGTTAAAATAAGAAATTAGAAATCTTTCATTAAAATCTGAAGATGCAAAACGTGTCGAAATTCCGAAAAGAAAAGGTAAAAATCAGGTACATAAATCTTATGCCGCATACTAACATGTGTTGCCATGCAGATTTCTATGAAAAATAGCTGCAAACTTAAGTATATAAATGGAAACTAATGGAGTCTTTAATGAACGGTTTTCGAGAACTCTCTGACCTGTTTATGTCAGGATCATTAATCATCCTATAACACAATTACTTTTATTCTTATACAGACCTATTTTCAGAAATTTATTACTAAATTATATATATACGTATACTTAAGCATAAAATATATAGAACACTATAATCACTAAAGAGTTTGGGGAGCTGAAAAATGTATAATGAAAAGAGGGATTTAATAGTATCATTCGACAGATTTATGAATCACATACTGTTTTTTAAACACACTGGTGTCAAAATAAAAGTCATAAACACGTTTTTCACCATAATGTAGCATTGCTAATAGATTTAAAAAAATCATATTGTACTTATTGATTTTAAAGAACAGGCGGCACAATATCAGTACCCAATTTTGAATAAATGGTGTTTAAAGTACATTTTATTGCTGAAAGTGAAATTTATTGTTTAAGCATCTCGTATTTCTCGCTGCAAAATTATTGATTGAATGAATTCTCATAATTACTCTATATGATTAAATGAGACAGACATCCATCTGCAGGCTTAAAGCAGGGCTGTCTCAAAAAGGAAGGGCTCGATGATTACAAGTGGAATTAAAATTGGTATCCAGGTTGTTGAATCAATTCAAAACAAGTGATACTATCACCAAAAGGCTCGGAAATGGTCGCCAAAAAACATATTAGGCATTAAGTGCAATATATTTTTTAAGTTATTAGAAAACTTTGTTATGTGCTTATCTTTTTAGAAGGCATCTTATTTCATGCTTATTTCATTTTTTGCAGACACGTATATTGAAAATTCCGCTTTTCTACATTTAAAAGTAAACTTAACCTTTTAATTTGAGCTTTTGTCAACGTGATGGCAGCACGTTGGGAAAAGCTCTTTTTTCCTATGCACACGTAACGTGCTCGTGAAAAAAAATTTAACTTTATTTAATAGGATATAAATTGATTAAAAATATGTTTAAAATATTTTTCAAAGATTGATTAAAAAAACTTAATTTACATGTTAAAAAAATTGGAATCAGTGAAAAGATAATTGTTTAAATTTTAAAATGACGTAAAAATTGTTTTTTTGTACTGAAATGTTTTCGAATGTTATTTCTAGAAAATGTCAAAATTAGGATTAATTGTCAAGTAATTAGAATTCTAATTAAAATTTCACATAATCTCTCTGAGGTGCACATTTCCATCTTCCAAAGTAAACATTTGCCAACTTTGGTAACTGTAGGGCAAACGGTCTAGCTTGCAATGCGCCAGTACACACACAGGCATATCCATCTGTATTATGAATAAAGATTTAAATAAGACATTTTCATAAAAATATTATCGTTTTAGCATTGCTTTTTACTTTTTCGTGCATGAAGTGTTCGAAGAGAAACTACTATAATCGTCAAAAAATTTGAACTAATGATTTTGACGAACCACCACCTTTCAGACATCTCTGAGAATGAGAAACGAAATTTTGGAATTATGATTGTTTTTCCATGAACACGATAATTCAAAAACGCTTTGAGCTAGATAGCTGAAATTTGGTATGCGAATTTCGAATAAAATCCAATCAGTGGAAGTCCGTCTGTCCGGCAGTCCGAGTACAAGTTCACACAATAATTACCAATCAAGGAGAGCTATGTGGATCAAAAACTAGGTACAATATAATTGTGTAAATATAATATTAATCAGAAATTTGTAACAGTAAAAATTACTTTTAAAATGACAGTCTAGCGATGTGTAGTTATAAAACACATGAGAATGTAACAAGAGCTTCGAGGGCAAGCGTTTAATACGCCTCACCTGGAGAATCAAATAGTCGATTTAGACTTTAGGTTGGACCTTTCTAACAAAAATATAAATTTACTTCGGTAAAGAATTAAAAAAATAGACATCAAATAACTGTTGCTGTTTAATTTTATACAAATAAAACAAAATGAGCATGCTTTTATATGTCAATTAAGAACAAAGTATTAATGATGTTAGGAAATAAAATATTCAATGAAAACCAATGAGAAATAAAAATGATTATATCAAGAAATAAAAATATTCTAAACATATTTAAACACAGGTTTATCATCTAAAGTATATAAACTCTTATAAAATTTTGAATCAAATCCGTTAACCGTTTGACTACAACAGTAGTTTTCAATTTTGATTTTAATGAGTCGGAAAAAACAATATTTAATATTAATAATGTTTAAAATAATCTATTAATAATTTCATAACTCGGTTAGATTTGGTCGCAAAAAAAAATAAAGAAACGTTTTATTGATTTAAAAATTGGATTGTCAAGAATATTTCAATGAGTATGATTCTTTAGGACCAAAACTCTGTACAAAATCTAGATTTCATCATTGTTTCAGAAGTACATTTATTGAATTAAACAAAATAAAATACAATTATTTATTTTATTTAAATTCTTTTGAAAATAAAGCTAAAAAATGAAATTTATAATGTTTTGGAGAAGTTCTTATTGAATAATTCTTCGAGATATTGCATAAATTATAAAACAATATTCTGTAGTGTACATAAGACTTCTATACTGTGCGATCCTGTTTCTGTTATCATATTTGAAAAAACAAAAACATATGTGTTATTATATTTGTTTGTAATTAATTTTAAAAATGTTGAAAAAAACATGTTTTATTAATTTAAGTTTAATCACTTTTGCTTCAATTTAAAGTTTTAATTTTACGGGAACTCACAGAAATTTAGAGAAATATATAACCCAATAAACAAAAGGGCGTAAGAAATCAATAATAACATGAATTATACAAGAATCAAAGTTTGAAACTTTAAAATATTTTGCTGATGGAGCTAATAAGAGACTTAGCTACATTAAATATTTATTTGAATATTTTAATGACTGTTAATCCCGACGAACCAGCTAGTCGTCAAAGGCTGTTAGTTTGAAGTACTAATATCAGAGTACTAAGGCATATATCCTAACATGCCTTAGGACAATGCATGTCAAATACGTTGAAAACCTTACTGAATTTTTATAAATTTGATTTAAATAAAAAAATGTCTATTTTGTGTATTTTTTCAAGTATAAGAAAATGCCATTATGATAAGTTCTTTTTATTTGGAAGAGTATAAATTTAGTTTAAGTGAAAAACCACATTTTAAAATATTAGATTTTGCATGTAAATTTGCAAACACATTTTCATATTTCGGCGATTTGTTTTATAAGCAAATAGTTGAATCCTAGACAATACTTTAGAAAATGTGTAAAATTTTTTTTATATAAAAAACATATTACACATTTTTTTGACATATTCTATAAATTGTTCGGACATGAAATATATATGTTTACGTGATATGTATTTTTTCCAGCTTTATTACTTAACTAGCCGAATTTGGCGACCAGCCGGTTCGCCAGTATTACCGCTCGCTACAATTTTCAATTAATTATTTTAAGTAACTGGTCTCTTAATAGATTCTCAAACAAAACATTTTTAATCTTCAAATTTTGATAGTCAAACCAAACTTGTACTGTTGTTTAGATCATTTCGTTCAATTTTCTATATATATTTTGCTACTTTGTTGTCATTTCCGGTAAAACTTCAACTTTTATTTAAAGTGGAAATGATGAAATTGCAATTAATATAAAGATATTTTTTAATAAAACCAAACGTTTTATTTTATTTATCATCTTTATTGTTATTTATTTATTATTATTATTATTGAATATGAGTATTGCAAACAGAATCGCTCGGTATATAAGTCTTATGTGAACTAAAAAATATTTTTCATAATTTTTGTAATATCTCAAAGAATAATTCAACGAAAATTTCTCAGATGCAGCATAAAATTCAGTTTTTAGTTTTGCTTTCAAAAGGATTGAAATGAAATCAATAATAATATTTTGTTCCGGCCTATAAATATATTTCAAAAATTATGAAGTCTAAATTTAATGTAGTAAGGTATTATATTCTGAGAAATATTCTGGACACACCAAATTTTAAATAAATGAATGAATGTTTCTATTTTCCACGATCAACTAAGACTTATTTATAAAGTTTTGAATGTTAAAAATTTAGAAAAACTCAACATTTTCATAATCTTAGACCAATTAATCTTGAGAAACCTGCGCGCTGATTGGCGTATTTTCTTTGAAACGATCGATGAAAAATCTAAAATTATCCTTTTTTTTTTTTTTTGTTGTTGTTGTTGTTGTTGTTGATTATTGATATTCAAATTTTCATAAATCAGTCAGTTTAAGTGATTGATTTAGTTGATTGGAAATTAACTCTTTTTATTTAAAATATTAGTGTTTTATTTAAAATATTAGTGTTTTTTGTTAATCGTGATTTCCACAGCAAAAGCTTTATGTAAAATCAAAAATTCGTTATTTATTAGAGCATTTATTGAATCAAGTTACATAAAATATAATCAGTATGCATTTAGACCATTTTAGCAGAACTGTGTCTAACTAAAGGTTTACAAATTAGCTGCGTGGCCCTGATTTGAATGGATATCCTGTTCATATTAAACAAAACTTGCCTTAAAATAAAACTAATTTATTGGATTAATAATATAGAGAGTGTAAAAGATCATAAAATAATTTTTCTTAAATTTATTTTTTAGAAAAAATAATATTTCATATTTGTTTCAATTCCTACAGACACGTGCCGAAAATTATATTTTTGCAGATTTCATGTCCAAAAAGATTTAATTTATTTTTAATTGGAGCTTTAATCAATGAGATGGCAACACTTTGAGAAAAGCTAATTTTTTCCCATGAATGCGAAACGTGCTCGTGCAGCTTAAATTTTATTTTTATTTTGTACGAAAAAAATTGTTGAAAAATTTAGTTAAAATATTTCTTTAAAAATTAGTTAAAAGTAGAAATTTAATTTTAAGGTTAAAACATTGGTATCATTTAAAAGATAAATTTTTGATCTTTAACTTCATGTAAAAGTCTTTTTTGTCCGGAATATTTTCGGAAGTTATAGCAGAAACACGCCAAAATTTCGCTTAATTTTTAAATAAATAAAATTATAATTAAAAATTCGAAAAAATAACCCCCAGGTGCACATTCCCGGCCTCCAAGTTATACACGTGCCAAATTTGTTTGCTGTAGGTTGAATGGTCTGGCCTGTAGAGCGCCAACACACACACAGCTTTATTATAAGTAATAGATTTAATGTTTTCCCAGAGAAAGTGGAAGGACAAAAACAAACAAAAGAGAGTCTGTTCGAAACGTTCTACTAAAATATTGAATGAATAAAAGCATTCATTTTATGAGCAGGGACAAACTGATAAATTTAACAGCTGATTAGTAATAGGATAAAAACGAAAGCTTTGTCAAGTTATTGTAATAAATCGAAAGAAATGAAGCAAACAAACAAATTCCCAAAAGCTTTAATGAGATAGCAAATGAAATCGAAACGTTACTGATGAATCGGAATCTTATCTTGGCAAGTCTTGTCAGAAGAGCTTCTACACTCGAAACTAGAAATGAGATGACGTGTGATTACCGCATCAGGATGAAAAAGAACCATCGCTCGAAGCACTCGATAAACGGAATTTATTTGTTATGCTTGCGGAAATTCTGGTATTAGGTTTTTTTTTTCTTCTGCGTTTTAGTTGGTACGATAACATGAAAGAAATTTTTAAGATGAGAATTTTTGAAATCGTCAATCCATCTTAGTTCATCTTGATAACTTGTTCATAAAATCTTGAGAGGTTTAAGGATCCTAAAAAAGTCTCTTATCAGAATATATTAATGAAGGCTTTGTTTTTTTAGTGTACTCTTGACGCTTTTAAAGCTCTTGTTTTAAAAATGACGCTTTCTTTCATGTCTTAATACGGTTATGTTATTTTTCTAAATTTTTGAAAGAGATGGTAAAAAAAGGAAAAATGTAATATAAAAATTTGTGATACGAAAAAATTGGAATAACTTTTAATATATGTCTTAGATAAATATTTGTAAAACTTTAACTATTAATTTTATTTTTAATTAAGACTGTTTTTAATAAGGTTTTTGAATTTAATTCAATTTAATTTTATAATGTCTTTTACGAGAGCTATTTTAGGGTGCACATCGTGAGTTAAAAACCATATTCAAATGAAGATGGCGCGATCCTCTCTCTGAACTTTCACACCTTACCAACAGAAGAATGTTTCATTTTTGATAGGTTTTGCACCATGTACATAAAAATGCTGAATTTATTTGGATGTGTAATCTGGTCCGACACACGTCAGAATGGATTTTAAAACTGTTCAATATGTGAGAATCTGATTTTCTTTCTTTTATTTTTTTATCACACCTAGTATGAGATAAAGTTTCTGAAATAGGACAAAATGTAAAAGTTCATTTGATTGATAATTGTTTTTACATTTACGAACATGTAATGATTAAATAAACGACATTTAGTGAAATTAAGTGAAATTATTTATTATGTACTATTAAATTATATCGGAAAGTGTCGTTGCCTTTTTTTTTTCTTTTTTACAAAGTAAAAGGACATGTTAAAAATTATTATAACTGATCATTTCAATAGCCTGTAGCTTTGAAGTCTCTCTTGAAATTAAAAGGAACGAGTTTGTAATTCGAAACACCTAAATAAAGCAAATGACAATTATATAGCATTTTTTTTTCTGGAAATTTATATTTCCGGAAAAAAAAAGTGAAAAACCCATCTCTAAATCAAATGTATATTTGCCACATAAAGCCACTGAGCGAAATCCAAACTTGAAATGACGATTTTAGAATCGCCATTTTGCAAGTATACAAAATGATATTGAGCAATAATACTTAAAGAACACACGAATTCTAAACTGAAAATAATAAAGATATAAGATTTAAACCAATTTTTTTCTGAAATTCAGACCTCAGACAGCAACAAGCAGAAGATTCTGTTTAAAGTTTTAACATGATAATGTCTCACTATTATTTGTAAATTGCACCTGTTAAAGAGTGGGATGCAAAATTGCATGATGAAAAATTCGTTGAAAAAAGCCTCTTCAGAGCAAAACTTTGGACCTAAAACTACTAAATGTTACATATAACTAATTTTTGGTGCAGTTTATATTCACTTGAACCAGAGGGATTGGTCTTTCCCAAATTTTCTTGCATACTCTCTAATAACAGTGTTGGCGTTGAAAAGTTGCGAAATATTAACCTTTGGCGTGAATTTAGCATTTTTACTGAATCCTTCCTGTGATCTTTGGTGAATTTTTTGACGATTAATCCCTGCATGCGATTAATAATATCCGGTAATTGAATTTGTGTATTAGACACGTTTTTCCCAACAGATTGTAGCAAAAATTTGAGACAAGATTATACTTGTAGTCATAAAATCGTATGCCATATTTGATATATTTCAGTCATTGCACTTTCGAGTTATCGGGTTTACGCATTTCTGAAATTACAGATCAACAGACTGACAATTTTTAGTTGCATTTGGATCAAAATTCGATAAATGTTAAAACTGTATGCTGAATTTTATTCGTCCAGCTCTCTTCGTTATGTAGTTATCTTGTTAATGTATATTAGAACAGCCTGAAAGATCCCTATGAACGGATTTTGTTCAAAAAAGACATTTGGAGTAAAAATCATATATCAAATTTCATCCATAAAGCTCTAAGCAGTTTTGAGTTATCCTTGTCACAGAAAGACAGACTGGTAGACATTTTTTTCCCAAAAAATATCATTTTCGAACTCAAGGAGGTCTAAAAAGAAGAGATTCGTCAAAATTTTGAGATGGAATTTTTTGACGATTACAATATGAGAAACTGCATATGCGAGAAAGTAAAAAAGGCTTCTTTAAATAATTTTATTAGATTGTAATCATAAAGTAATTCAGCATCCTATCATTTACTTTCATTGATTAAAAAGCGTATTATTGCACAAATCCGTTTCTACATTACATTTCAATTCCATATTCACTCACGCTGAGACGATACTAAATACATTTTTTGTGTGCTCTTTATCACTTCTGTACAATTAAAAGTAAATTTTGAAAAATAAAATAAAGATAGAAGAATCAAAGCCTAAAATACAATGTGATCACAAAGACGTTCTCTGAATACAAAATTTATTGTAAAATAACTATTATAATATGCCATATGATTATTTCAACATGCTGCAAAAAGTTAATAAAGTTTTTAATAAAACAACTTATGTCAACAAATTTCAATTTGAGCACTCGAAGCTCGAAGAATGGCAGGTCGGTATTCGAATACTGTCCAAACATTGTGCAACATTTCTGTTGCCGCACTAATTACAGCATCTATGATTCTAACTTTGAGTGCATCAGCATTTTTAATTGGCGATGAAAACACTCCAACCATTATGTAAGTCCTAAATCGACATTGTTATGGCCGAATGAGATTTATGGAATAAATAAACATTTTAGAGTGTTTTTCTTTCGTTAACGCCATTATGATAATAATCGAAAGAAAAAGTCACTATTTTTTCAATAGTTGTGCTATCTGTTGAATAAAAAGAGCAACGCCCTTTCCATAGTAAAAATTTAGCAGTATTATATTCAATGGTTTTCTTTGTGATTATTTTTTATAATCAAGGAAAAATTTTATGACCATCCTATGTTATTATGCTACGAAATTCTGGAGAATCTCTTTTGCTTTAATTTGTTTTCAGAATATGTGAAAAGCAATTTTATTAAATAAACAAAGAAAAAAAAACCTCAAACGGTTAGTTTGCTAAAAAGAAAGGAATGACAAGATGTCGGCAAAATACATGACGATTTCATTGTCATTTTCTCTTTTAAAGGTTTTATCATAAAATGATATATATATATATA
>JAPMOR010007586.1:833606-857333 GCA_026543865.1 Argiope aurantia | reverse complement strand
TCTGTGAAAGAGATAACTAAGAAATGATTTGAGTTAGACGGACAAAATTTGGTAAACGGATTTTACACTAAATTTATATCAATTTTGAGCAAAATTTGCCCATTGAAAATCTGTCTGTCCAACTGTCTATATATAAATTAACACAATAATTACAAAATGAAGACAACTAAATAGATAATATTCGGTACACAGATTTAACATCTATTGTGTAGACTTCTATCCAATTTTGAGCGAAATCCAGCAGCACGTTGATTGTCGGTCCATACTTTCAGAAACATGTAAACGCGGTAACTCACAAACGCAATGATTTAAATATGCCAAATTTGGTGTGGGAGTTTTTTGACCACAAGTGTAGTTTTGAATCAAATTCTTGTTTCAGTCGGTTGGAAAAAATGCGTCTAAAAGACAAATTCATTTTTCAAGTAATCAGGAATTAATTAGTCAGGAATTAATCTCCAAAAAACACGCCAAAGATCTCACGAGAGATTCGGTAAAAATGTTAAATTCCGGCCAGTGATTAATATGTCATAATTATCGTAGCTAATGCCATGAAAGGTGTTCTGTGTGATAATACATTTATTAAAGAGTATGCGAGAAAGTTTTGGAGAGACCACTCCTGCTGGTTTTTCTGAGTTGATCTTTAATTCATATATCCCAGACGATTTGCTTTTTTCTTCCAACTAAAGTACATGAGAAATCCATTTTTTTTTAATACCAAGTTACCTAAATAGGTCCCAAAAATATATGTGCATTAAACACATATGAATTTATTAAATATCAAAAATATATACGATAAATTCAAGTAGAATTCATTTTACATTTTACGATAAAATGTTTTTGATTTGCAACAAACCGACCGCAATCGTGTGTAAAAACCCGCTTTAAATCCTACTACAACGTTGATTCAAGATAAACTCATGAGACAAAAGCCTACTTAAGATAGCCGCTAGTTGTACAGCTTCCGTTTTCAGTGAATCATTCTGACCTTTCAATTCGCCTTTGGCTCGCTGCTGTTTTGTTTCAACTTGGTAACGGCTGAAGATCAACATAGAAGAAAGGGGATTTCTTTGCTCTTTAGTACGTCTTTTCTTATTTTTTTGCGTCTCGGTAAATATTTTGAAATCTTCGCAATCGGAGTTTTTATTTTCCCACCATTGAAATAATTTAACGGCTCTTAATGGTTGTTCAGAGAAATTAAATTTACAAAGTTAAAGCATTTACCTTTTATTTCTCTTTTGTCTTTGAATGTCGACAGAAGGTAGAGTATTAGCGAGAGAATAAACTGTTCGATTTTCGAAGTTAATGAGGTCTTCTTAGACTGAAACTTAAAAAGTATTATGTAATTTTTTTAACAGAATGAGACAATCATTGAATTAGTCCGTAGGGCTTCATTAGCGATAAAAAGGGCAAATAAAACTTCGCAATCTCTTTTATTTACTGAAAAGGCGGTAATTGTGCGATCGCGAAAACTTAGGAAGTATAATACTTTCCTAAGTGACTTACTCCTAACTAGGATTTAGTGAAGTTTTATTGCAAGAGTTTAGAGAATTCCATTAAGCGAACATGTTTTATTTTTGGGTACAAGTTAACCAAAAACCTCATGAGATCATATTCTTCATTTGATTTTAGAAAATAATATGTATTCAGACAACACATTCTTAGAATCACAGTTTCGATTATAAATATTTTTTTTATTGCAATGCAAGATATATAAATAATTGTGAGATATACGTACCCACAATTATCTTTCTTATTTAAAAAAGAAATTATAGCAATCGTTACAAAAAACTTCGAACTCGGAATTTTGATAAATCTACACTTGAAACCTTTCTGACCTCCATGAGTCAGAGAGAAAAAATTTTTAAATTATATCTGCCTAATTGTCTCTCAACATAATAACCTCAGAAAGTTTTGGAGCTAAACAATTGAAATTTTAGGGGTAGTCTTTATACCAACGTTGTAGATTTCTATTAGATTTTGAATCTCTATTTCACCCTAACTTGGCAGTATTGTAAAAGGTAAAAAATGTGACGCTCCGCGTTGGGAAAGAGGTCCTCATCAATTTTGACTTTAAAATAGATAAAATGCACAGAAATTTATCAAATAATAGCATAAATTACAGAAATCCTTTTTTTTTTATCAGTATGTATTTAAATTATTCTCAAGTTAGAAGTGCTTATTTATTAAGTATTTTGTAAATAAAGCGAAGGAATAAAAACGAAAGATTGACATAATGAATTCCACTTTGGCTAGAACCGGTCTTCAAGGTCAAATATTTAGCACGCTTTTCTTGTATGTCACCGCCAACTTTGCTTCATTCAGTTCGCAACCATTATTATCATCACTCGTATTTTTTTATTCTGCCTTTTTTATTAGCTGATATTTTTGATATTGTTTATCACATTAGTTTTGATTGTTGAATATTTATTCAATTCGACATTTCTATTCAATTCTAAAATGTCTGAAAAAGTGTTATCACCGACTATGCTGTACAAACCTTCAAGGCGAGTGAAACCACCCAAAAGTGCAGCACTCAGAAACATATTAAATGTTTATTCTCGACTCCGAGAAGAAAACCCTCAAGGTTCTATCAGTCAAATCGTCGATAAAGTTTCGCATCTTACAGTTTTTTTTTTTAGCAAAGAACAGTTTTCCGTTTGAAAAAAAGAAATATAGGCATCCAGTCCTTAAAGTACCGCTGGAAAGAAGAGGCCAGGCTCAGTAGGTAAACATTCAAGTCTTGTAAAATATGATGATTTTACATTATCCTGAATTTGACGAAAAAGCCATGCATTTTTTTTCGTAGAAATGAGATAACAATATTAGATAAAGTTTTAAAAGATGTGAAGGATGATAATACAGATATCTTTTCGAAGAACATTAGCCGAACTACACTTTACAGAATATTGAAAGATTTGGGGTTTTCTTTTGAAAAACGATGAAACGAAATGAAATAACTTTAATGATTTATTAAAATAATATATCAATAATATTGAACCGAATAATGAAAATAAAGAAAAAATTGATTCTCTGATTGAAAATGAGAATATAATAAAGTTAATAAATATTTACTATTTGACGAAAAATTTGCGAGATAAAGTTTCGCCAGCGATCTGCATTTCTAGTAACTTTATACTTTAAAGTAACCCAGTTGCCCTGAAAACGACTGCGATTCGGCATACCCAGAATATACACTACTGCCAAGTTAGGGTGGAACAGAGTATACTCACAGTACGTTTGCCTGTCTGGCTTATCTAGTACATATATACACAATAGCTGCAAAACGCAAAGTACTAGATAGATAAAATTTGGTACAGAGATTTAACATCTAAAGTGTAGCTCCGGATCAAATTTTGAACCAAACGGGATATCTCAAAAGCATCTCAAACGGTATATCTCAAAACGCATCATCCTAAATACATTATATTAGGTATGTGATCTTATTGTTACATTTGCAATTCGATGCCAAATGTTGGTTTCAGTCGATTAAAAAAAATATTCAAAAGACATATTTGTTCACTATAATACGAAGTACAATTCGAAACTCTGAAATAAAATTCGAATTCACAGCTTTGAACACTCGTGGCATTCGCGGCTATAACAATTTTCTACAATTTTATGTAGGGAAGAAGGGAGGGGGGAGGTAATACTTTTCTTACCGTTATCAAAAAGTATGAAAAAAATTTCAGACTGACCACTCCCACTAGTTTATTAAAGTAGCCATTCCATTAATGTTATTTGTCAACTTATCATCGTTCAAATAATGGATTCAATTCATGCTCACATAATACACATCTAATATGCCACAAGAATTAGTTAGCTCTGAAGAAAAGAAGGATTTAATGTCTCAGCATGGCATTCTTTCTATTTTTAATTACTTGTTTTTATTATTTCAAGCATAATTTTCAATAAAATATTTCATTGTTCAAGTAAAACTCTCAGTTCACATTGTTGTTTCTAATATTTCCTCTTGCCTTTTCTTTTCCATCGATCAAAATATGAAAGTTATGTTTATTTTTCCATGTTGAATAGATAGAATTAAGGCAAGCTTTTAATAATTTTTTGATATTTTGGTGTACTTAAAATTAAGAGTTAAGTTAAAAAGCAGACATTGGTGGGAAATTTTTGAAGTACCTCCGGTTCAAAATACTGCTTCTTTTTCCTGTGATATCGAGAGTAAAATTTTGGCTTTGAATGGTGGTTGAACTAATATAAGTCTATGAAAATTTGAAGTTTAAAAATATTTTGCTTAGGAAACAACTGAAATCTTTAGCAATCTTTAATTCCTAGCTCAATCTGCTGATCGCCAAAGGTGGCTAGTATAGAATATATTTTGCTTAATATTCCTAATAGTGATTATACACGAGAGTCTAAGGAGGCGAACTGACTATTCATTAAATAAAGTTTTTTTTTAAAGATTTAATATTTAAATGATTTATAAAAAAAAGTAGAGTTATTTAATAATTTAATCAATTTCGGTGAAAACTTTTTTTACCAAACAATTATATACTGCATGATCGACTTCTCAAATGCGATCAACCCTAGGGGAGCATTTCTTCCAGATCACAAAATATTGCCTAGGGCTGGGACCCCACTTTCTTCTAACCAACACTAACTCGATGTGCCTAAAAATCAGAATTTTAAAGTACAGAAAAAATTTAATTTAATTTTTTTTTCTGTTGTTTGGGGTGATTTTTATCACATATTTGTCCGTAGTATCGTTCTTATTGATTGCAAGGGGAAAAAAAAGCAGCGCACCATCGGAGAGAACCATTAATACTCTAAACAAATCTATTTTTCTCCTCTGTTGTGATCTGAAGAATTTTTAGAAAACAATTTCTTCTGAAACAATTAAGATTTAAGATTAAAATTAATATTCTTCTATCCAAAAATCTGATTCTCTTACCTTTTAAAAAAAATTATATCTTTATCAGATATTTCTCTTTATTTAAAAAAAAAAGTCAAAATATCTTTTTTCATTGATTTTTAATTAATTGTTTACCTGATTTCAGAAATTTTCTCCTCCAATTCCGCTTCGAAGAATGTGGATCAGCTGGCTGAATTTTTACTTCTCCACAGTTTTCATTTTGTGTTATTTGTTTTAGTTTTTATTGGGTGTAGTTAAAGTAATAACATTGCCTTAGATAAATAAATAAGCGAAAAACATTTGTATTATTTTTTATGTTTCTATAGCTTTACTTTGTGTTATTTTAATAATGATATCACAACTCAAGTAGAATTTAAGTTTCAAAATTTTTTAATTGGAGACTTTGACATAACTAATTTTTAATTAAACTAATAAATTTTAACTAAAAATATTTGTAACTAGCAGAGCTCACGCGGGCAAGGCTTTATGAATCTGTTAATTAAAAATATGTAAAACAATTTTGTTGTTTACAGCTTATTGCTTCTATATATTTTTAGAACAGTGGTACTCTTTTTATTACGATTTTTTTTTAATTACTTAAAGTGCAGTTTGTTCAAAATGTCTTCATGTGGAAGACGAAAAAGATATTAATTCTGGAATAGAAATGTCTCTGTCGTGGCACTTTAATGAATACTTAGAGTTAATATCACTTCTGCTCTAATATTAATGCATTTTTAACGTGTTGACAAATTTTGTAATTAAAGAAACCTAACAATACATATTTTATTTAATAAAGAAAAAAATTGATACATAATATAACAATTTTATTTGTAAAAATTATGTTTATAAACAAAATTCAGCTACAGTGTCTAGAGAATATTCGTGAATTAAATGCCGGATTTGATATTACTGTTTATGAATATAAAAATTCTTGATGCTATTTCTGGAATCTTAAAAGTTTTTGTGTGGTTCAATTTAATTCTCATTTTTTATTCATAGAGTTTGAAAAACTACCGGCTAAATTTAAGACTAAAGAACCTACACAGACGATGGCTTAATCCCAAACTGATTATTTAAGTTAAGAAGAGAATGTTTTCAGTCTCCCTGTTGCGACAACGACAACATTTCAGATGGGATGAAAAGTGGAGTCACCATGACTCCATGTTTCCAGTACAGAGCTATCTATATATGTGAAAAAAAAAACTTCACCTTTGAAGGAAACTGCGTCTTGTAATTCTGTTGTAAGCAACAATTTTTATATATTTATATATATTTTTATATATATTTATATATTTAATTAGAATAAAGCATTTTTATTAAAAAATATATATAATGGTGGTTAAAATAATAAATATAGTGGTTATAAATGGTTAGTTAAATTTAGAAACTATACTTCTCATAGATTTTATATTCTATCCGATTTACCAAATTCTATTCAACGTAGCACTTTCGGACAAAAAATATTTATGATAGCATTTCAAAATAATAAGAAAAATAGTACTGCTTTGGATATATTTCTAGAAAATTTGTTTTCAGAATCATCTAATTTGATCATTGGAAATTATATTTTGCAATTTAATATATGCTAAGAGAATAGTCACAGTTTTCAATTATAAATAAAGAGTGCCAATGTCGGTAACAGAGGAAGAAAAAAAAAGAGAGAGAAAAAAACATTTTTTTTTTATGTGGTAGTCATGTGCCATGTATTAAATTCAACGTCTTTCCTGTATTTTAGGATGAAGAAAGAGTATTTGCTCAGCCTACGAACTGATAATCTAATTCAAAAAATAAAACAGCACTAAAAATGATATCACGAAAGCAACAGAGTCAGAATACTCTGTGAAAGCTTTTAGACAATTGCTTCATCTCAGAGGATCGATATTTTCTATCTGCCGTCCGATATTTTCTGCCTGATGCTGCACTTAAGGTTCCCTGAAAGTTTTTCTTCCTTTTCCAAGTATTTCAAGGTTGCTCCAAAATTATTTGATTCCTCAACCGTCTTTTATGATTTATTTTTATCTTCATTTAGATAATTTGGCTGACAGTCAAGTCTTTCCTTATCCATTAAAAAAATTTCCTTTTATTTGTCACTTATCCTTATTTGGCAGCGACTGGATTCTCCAGGAATATTTATTTTAAATTTCAGTTATCTCTATTACTCCTGATATTCATAATTCCTTCAAGACTATTTTTGTGCATCAAATTGTGATAAGTATTAAAATTGTGTTATTTTGATAGACTTACATTATTTTGTTATTTATGTACATAAGTATTCCTTTTGGATTCAATTTAAATGATATTATAACATCATTAATACCGTAAATTCATTTTTTAATCACACTTTGTCATTCGCGGTAGTTAGATTTCACATTTTGATTCAACATATATATACTGAACAGATAATAAACAAACTACCTCCTTCAAATTTCAATAATGGAAAAAAATCAGGTGATTAAATGTTTGATGAAAACTGGAAATATTTTGAATTTCCTTTCAATAATGACATTTTTTTCTTTGAAAAATGTGCACATAAAAATTAAAAAAAAATTCTTAAAATTAAGGAAAAAAAATTGTTTGATATGTTAATTGATATAACTAAAAAGACAATTTAAAAAATATCTGGAGAAATTTTTACTTATTTCTCAAATGCTTTAAACTAATTAAAAATCTAATTAATTTGTTTAAAATGTATTCAATATTATCTTTCAGAATTTATTTTTACCACCTTGACACAAAATTTATTTTTGCGAAATCTATATGACAAATATAATCCTCTCGGAGTCTGTAATAACATTAATATATGGACTCTCAGAAATAGCTACAATCTATTGAAAACGAAACAAACTCAATCCGCCAGTAATTGTAGAGAATAATCAGTTTTGATTAATGATTTTTATTCATTTCAAAATCAATGTCGATTGGAATAAAATATACGACAGTTAAATGCCGGACAAAGCAACTCTAATGTATTTAATCAAAAATTTTGTAAAAAAACAAATTTCCACACTTTTGTTGGTCTGATATCTTCAAAAGCCATGTAAGCTAATTTCCAAAAGCCATGCTGCAATAATTTATAAGTAACTTTTTAAACAAAAATCTTGGAATATACTTATTATTAAAATAATCTAGATATTTTCATAAATAAAACATGATTATGAACTGAATATGTAAAAAGAAAATTACATTTCTTTAAACTTTTTGATTTGTTAACTTTTCCAAAGAGGAATATATTATGTGGAAACCCGTTGAAGAGATAGTCGAACAATAAGTTTGCTTTGCAAAGAAGACCTCATGTTTGCGGACTATCATGACCTTCAAAGGTTTGCCGTCTCCATTCCTACATTATTCCGGGGAACATAAATTAAGGTGTTAGATTGTTTTATACGAGAAAATGGAGAGGAGATCATTTTCACATGTTTAATTTAAATTCAATGCAATTTGCATAGAAAAGAAAAAAATCATAACTATTAAAAAATAATGCAAATGCAATATCAAAGTTTATTTGTAACAACACAATGTATGCAATAATTTAGAAAACAATTCTTTTAAATTAAAATTTATTTTTAAATAATTTTTCGACGAATAAAAGAGATAAGAATGCGCCTTCCTTTGATGAATTTCCCCAGCTTATTCTTTGGATTTGTAATTAAGTAAACTTCAAAACTAGTTAATAAATTTGTTAATAATAATAGTTAATTATAGTTAATAATAGCAATTTGCATAAAAAGGAAAACGATATAAATATTAAAAAATAATGCAAATGCAATGTTAAAATTCATTTGTAATCCAAAGTATGTAATAATGCAGAGAAAGAATTCCTTTTAAATTAATGTTTACTTTTAAATAATTGTTCGAGAGTAAAAGAGATAAGAATGCGCTTTTCTTTGATGAATTTTCCACTCTTATTCTTTGGATTTGTAATTGAATAGACTTCAAAAATAGAAAATGAACTTGATTAAATTATAGCTAAGGAAGCTTTTTAGCATAAATGAATAGACAAAGAAGAAATTCAGCAATAGTTCGAAAAAATGAAAAAAAAGGTTCTTTCAAAGAAATATAAGAAATAAACTATTTCAACGAACAAAAGAATAGCAGGGATGCTTCATAATTTTGTTTCCGATAACATCGAAATGCATTTCATTTCGAAAGTTCTATTTAATTTTGAATTTTCCTTCTAATTTAATAGATATTTTCCAAATAAAATTTTTTTATTTGATATTCGTACAACTCTCGAAGGAAAATAAAAGAGCAGAGAATTGCATTCGCGCTTATATTGAATTTCTTATTGAAATTAAAATGCTATTTTTCGATGTTTTTCTTTGAGTCACAAATAGAATGATGAAATTTTTTATAAAAATTTATAAACAAAATATTTCAAAACCAATAATATTCTTTTGTATAAAGTCATGTGACTTTTCATAAATTCTAAATTATGAACATTTTTTTTCTTTAAGAAATGCAAAAAAAGTCATGTTCAAGTCATGTTTAGTCGCAATGTGTTAAAGAGGTTTGTTTTGGGGATTCTTTAATTTAAAGTTATGAATTGTGTTTTCTGTCTTTTGTTTTGTTTTTAATGTGCATAGTTTTTAAATAATCAAATACTTCTCCTATAAGGCTTATAAATATTTAAATCATGCATTTTAAAGTAACGATATTTATAAGATGACATGTTACTTGTAAACTGCATCATGTGATATGTATGATTCAAAAAATTGTTCAAAACCCTCCTTAGATCAGATTATGAAAACATTAACTGCAATCAATAAACATTTCAACAGTTCTCTACCATTAGCATATTTCCTCTTCGCCATTTACACTCTTTTTAATTTAAAAAAAAACGTTTTTTAGTTATACCAGTTTGTTTCTTTTATTTTAAAATGCTTTTGTGTGTAATGTGTTCCTATTATACAATTAAGTGCAAATTTCAAAAATAAAATAAAGATAGTTGAATCTAGCCTAAAATATTATCATGCTATTAGGTTTCGGACCAGATGTCATTTCCCCCCAATTAATACCGCATACTTACGGATAGAAGACTCAATATTATATACCGAGCATGAAAAAGGTCATTTCAACCCTGGACCGACTTATCCGTGAATCCCATACTTACTGGACATGAGTTACTGGACTCAGTGCAAAAGAGTTACTATATGTTATTAATAAAACAAGATTCAGGGCTGCTTTTTTGAGATTTTTTTTTCTAAGAACAGAATCGTGATAGTTTTACTTCCTCATATTTAAAAAGTAAAAGTATTGTAATCGTCAAAGGACGCAAAGTCGGGACTTAGATGAATCTCCACATTTCAGACATCGCTGAGTTTGAAAAATGCATTTTTGATATTATGTCCAACTGTCACTCAGTCTTTCTGTGGACACGATACTACAAAAACGCTTTGAACCAGGCGGATGAAGTTTGATATATGTATAAACATCCGACCAAATTTGTAAATTTTTATCAAATTTTGAATGAAATCTGTTCACAGAGGGTCTGTCAGTCTAGCCATTCGATTATAATTGAACTCGATAACTCCAAAATGCAAACAGTAAGAGAAATAAAATTTGTAACCAGATGTAGTATTTAAAATAAAGATTCCTAACAAATTTTGAATCAAATCTGTTAAAGAGTAGTCCATCTATCGGTCTGTACTTTCATATACATGTAAACACAATAAATGACCAACGCAATGATTTAAATCAATGAAATTCGATATATGATCTTGCGATTTCACTTCAAATTTTAGTTTCAACTGATGTGAAAAAAAGTTGCGAAAGTGAATATTTTTACTGAAACTATCTCACAAAAATATATTTTGCGCGATAGATTCTTTAAAAATATTTAAGCTGAAAATCAACATTTCTTAACTATTATTCGCTAATTTCTGCAAGGCCTTAGTCAAGGTAATTTTAGGTGGGAGAAAAAGATGAAATTTTAATTGGAGAAGCTGCTAGAACCTCTCTAGGTCTGGAAGCACTCTGGCTGGTTTCATATGTTTCCTGAAAACTCAAAGTTCTAAAAAAAATTGAGATATATACTAGTAAATCAAAATATTATGTGCAAAATTAAATATTACGTGTAAAATCGATAATATTTAAACATCGAAAAAGGTACGAGTATTGCAATGGTTTTGTACGACCCATACCTATCAGTGACCATAATGAGTCAAGTATTAATTAAATTAAAACAGGTTTAATTTACTTAAAAGTACATTAATTGCCGTATAGATAATTTCTTAAATATTTTATCAAATTTCATTTATAGGATGGTATTTTAATTTAATTATAGCAAAAATTATCTTATACATTAATATAAAGATAATTTCTAAAACTTTAATAATTTTTATTTCGCAATTATTTCAGATTTTTTTCTCCCTTTTTTTATAAGTAAATTTACTTTTGTGTTAATACCGTGTCCAATAAAATCAATGTTTCACAAAACCAACACAGATGTATGTATTTTGATTCCTCGTGCACCATAAAATAGTATAAATTTGACAAACCTAAGTGATATCAATTAATCCGTAAACCTTGCTGATCTGCGAGCCATCAATAATGAAAGTGAAATCTTAAAATGCAGGAATGGAAAAAAAATGACCAATTATCCAGTTTTAAAACTCTGCAATGAATGTTAAATCTTTATTAATAATTCAAATTTTAAGAAATGATTAAGTTTCACTGCAATAAAAGAAAGAATAATCGATAACGCTATAGAGTTATAAATTAAAATTTTTGAAAAGAAATTCATAAATCACTCCACTTTTTATTCTGATTTCATAAATCTTTTTCAGGAAGCGTAACTCGTTCTCTTTCCAAAAGACGAGCGCGAAATTTACGCATCGTGATTGGTTTTCCGTAATCGTTTGGCAGGCTGCCAGAAATTTTGTACCATCGTCCTTTCGGCTCGGTCGCTACTTCACACCACAACCAGAAGGGAACATTTCTTCGTTTCTTCGCCGCAAACGTTACCCGATGGAGCGATATGACGCTAAAGTGATATGCTAATTTGACACCACATCGAAAATATTTGGATTATTCCACTGTCTAGGGAATTTTGATCCAAACATATTTCAAAGCTGGTGAGTAGTTTGTTTTTCCTAACAAAAAAAAATCAATTTACTTCTGTGTTAAACTGCATTCGCAATATGTGATTTAATTGTTGATTTTCATGCAATATTCTGAAAGAAATTTTTTTAATTATAAAAATTTAGAATAAATTACAAGGTATTCATTTTTTTCCCCTCTTTGATGATATAGTATTTCTTTTGAATGCTAGAAGTTTCAATCCAAAAACTCGGCAGTTTATTTTGTATTCGGTAGGAAAAATAATTCGAACTTTTAAACAATACAGTATTGAAAAGGGTTAAATTTTTTTTATGGCTTCTAAATTTTTTTCGTCTTGCTTTGGTACTATTGATTTTTCGAAAGTTACTTTTTCTTCTGCAGTTCTCAAAATATCAAGATTATTCGTTCATAAAAATCGTATCAGAATATTACATACTAAGCTAGAATTATTTTTGAGAGTGTCGAATTTCAAATAAGATTTGAATTTAGAATGGTTCTCCCAGATACCTTAGAAATACGGCATTTGAAAGAGATTAGAACACTAAGGCTTCGATATGGAAGTATTAGGATTTATGTCGTATATAAGAAGCATGCTTAGTCAAATATTTTAAATTCTTGTTCCTTTTATTTTTAAAAAATTTCTTCTTCGTTATCATTTATCTGAAAAAGATATACTGGAACTTCAGGAGTTTTTGAAACTTTTCAGGAAAATCAGAATTTTCAGATTCAGCTAATTTAATGGGCAATTCAATTTATTAAAATCTCAGTAACATAATTTTTTTTTCCTTGGGTTAGTATTAAAAAAAAAGATCTAACGAGTTTTAAAAAACTAAAAAGTATTGCGTGTTACAAAATCTTTTTGTCTAATCCATGTTTTTAAAATGATTTAAAATTATTGCAAAATGAAAAAGAAAACGATTGTTAAATTAATTTCTTTATTGAAAAAAAAATCTGTAACAAGTGTCTGTGGCAACAGATTTGTGTTCGTAGAAACATGCGATCCTTTAGAATTCTTATGCATTTAGGTTATGAATTCTTTAAATTCACTCGAAAATTCGCCTTTTCCAGAATCCTTTAATTTTTATTTTAAGTTCTCTTTAAAATTATAGACTAAAAAAATTACTTTTATTCAGATTTTGAGATTTCTGATTCTTGAAGTGATATTTAATAATTTAGAAAAGAAAAATTGCAAAATGACATGGAATAAGATTTAATTAATCATAGACCTGTAAGAAACAAACTATCATTTTGTAAATTCCAGATCCATTATTGCAAATTTTTTCTAAATATGTGGAGTCAATTGCACAATAATTAATTATGGGAACGAGCAACACTGGATCGGAAACATCTTCTCGGAAACATCTGAATTTTAAAATGCGTGTTTTGGACTTGGTTACTATTTGAATTAATTTCAAAAATGATTTATTTTATAGGAACATTGAATCCGGAATATCCATTTTTTAAATATATTATTTTAACGCAAAATGTATTATATCAAAAATTATACCATTAAAAATATTTTGTTGGTATTGACTTCTGAATTTTCATTTCTTATTGCCAAAACTAAATTTTTGTTTCTTAGTGAATAAAGAACTATTAACTTCATTTCATTATACTTTATTCAGTTTTTCTAAAGATTTAAAAAAATCGAAACTTTTTGAAATAGAACCATTTTCTTCTGGCATACGAGATCAATAATTGATAGAATTTTTAAATGCAAAATCCTTAAAATTTAATAAGAATTTCTTTTACCATGTCATTATAGTTTCACAGTATATTTGTAAACAGATGTACTGGATGAGTTAGATGTGGAAAATTTGACTGACGCAATATGCAGCCCTTTATGAAGAAAACAAACAATTATGATGAAAAACTGACTTATAGGATCTACCCATGTTCAGATGAGACACATTGCATTCAGATTTTATTTTGGAATCCATCGTGGATTTTGAAAGTGAAATAAGGTTTCAACCATAGCAATACGTAAGATTCCGTGCAGTTAGGTGTAAGGGGAAATTCACATTTGACATTTTCCATGTGAATGTAAGTCACGCGAATACAGATGATTACGTGTGTGGTAAAATTAATCAAACATAACAGGCTATCTGTAAGCGGAATCCGTACAGTTCTGAAGTTCCGGGAGGAATAGCTTTCATAATTAAGCAGTGCGTTCTGCTAGTTATGCATTTTTTGTATATGCTTATAGTTTTAAGTACATCGTTTTTTAAGTAGTTTTTTTAAACCTGTTTTCGACCGATTATTTTAAACAATTCATTTTATTTTCTTAGTGTTGAGGCATTTAAAATTAAATATTGTTAATTAATCAATCTATTCATGATGAATCTGAGAAAATTTTGTTGACAAATTCTTGAGATATTACATAAATTAAGAAAGATATTCTTTAGTGCCCATAAAGTTTAAACGCTCAGTGACTCTGTTATCAGTAATTATATTATAAAAAAATGCTTTGTTTCAGTAAAAAATATTATATTAATTGCAGATTAATTCTTTCCACTTTAATTTAAAGAATAAATTCTACGGGAGCTAACAGAAAATTAAAGAGATACATATTACGTTATGACTGAAGGCTTTTATAATATTATGAGTGAATTATATGACTATCAAAATTTGAAGTTTTAAAATATTTTGATGAAGAATCTATTAAAGTAGGAATTGCGTAAAATATTTAATTATTAAAATTTAAACGAACGTTAAGATTCGCGAACCAGCTGGTCGTCAAAGGCGGCTAGTATGAAATAAAATAAAACTTGAATGAGGTTATGGAACTTGATGGAGATGATTATCCTTGCAGTACTTGAACTTAAACAACATCTGAAGGCAAAAACATTTTAAAAATTAAATGTATGAAAATATAATAACAATCAGTTTTTTAAAAGTCTGCTGTTTTAAAAAAAACAAAAATGCATAAAAATTGTAAATGATATGCTGCGTATTATAGAAATATTCTTTATTTTTATGTTACTAAACATTCTTTATTTTTATATTTTATATTAAGAACTGGTAAATTCTTTTAACACCGTAAATTATAAATACTAAACAAAAAACATTAAATATTTATAATTAGGAATTAGAAATATTTTTAGTTAATATCGATCATTAACTTTATGATTTCTTCATCAATTAAAAAATTAATGTCATTAAAAGTCATTTTAAGTCATTTTTTAAAGCATTAACTATTTACATGGAAAAACAGAATATATATATATATATATATATATATATATATATATATATATATGCGCACAGCGAAACATATTTGTTTGTTTTTGAAGTCTACTCGATAATGATTCAATGTATAAAGAAGGAATTGGACAATTTATGGTGATAAAGGGACTGATCATATCTCTAGTATATTACCATCATAAGAAAAATGGCGTGTACTACAAATATAACAATTCCGAAGAAGCATAAAACAATGAAATAGTCAGGTTGATAATGTCTCGTTTAATATTTATTTCTTTTCTCCATTTTTTATTGTTATTTGTATTTATTTATGAAACGAAGCACTTGCATTTTATTATCGACTTAATTTATATTTTGATATTCAGTCAATTATCATTCAGTCAATTATTTAAACATTTAATACAGGAAGTTCCGTCTCTTGTATCTAAGTTCTTTTTTGCCTTTGTTTGATCGTAAAATTTGTATTTCAGAAACAAAGAATAATCCTTGATATGATATTGGAATCATTTTTAGATATTTTCGTTTCATAAAATTCTTATGGGAAAACCTATTTTTTGATGAAAAGGTTTAGATATAATTTCTAAATTAAATTATTGGATTATAGTTTAATCTATTATAGTAATGCTAAATCAAACAATTATTCTTATTGCAGTTAAATCTTTTAAAAAAGAATCACCTCAAGTACAAAATGTTAAAAAAATTATACTGTCAGAATGAAAAAAAAATCTGTGTTTAAGAAACTCTAGAAGAAAAAACTATAACTTTCATCAATAATATCAAATTTTCTGAAAATACCGTAACATTTTGTTCAATTCAGACACATTGGGACTAGGATATTTTTACCCTATTTAAATGAATGCCGCATAAAATGAAATAATACCCCTATATAACTTTTACTTCATTACTTTAATAAATTATTGAACAAAAATACAAGTTACAAGAAAGTAATCAGGATATTCTTTCTTTGTCCATTGATTATCGAAAATCGTTGATCCAACCATTCTTTCGACATGAAAACCTACCGACCTTGTAAACTTTTGCATATGGCTGTGTCCTTTCTCTAACGGTCGTTTCTTAGGCATTGTTTCATTTATTGAAAGAGACGCTCTTTGGTAGATTTTGGTGCATCATTTAGTTCAATGAACGCTTGTAATAAATGTTTAGATTTTAATGTCATCCAACAAAGGAATTGTTCCTGAAAAATTTTAAATCATTCTTTGATATTTGCAAAAGACAATTAGTACGATGTGAAACAGTTTGATTTATATGCGAAGCACGTTGGATGGTTTAATGCAAATTGTAAAATAAATTAGTTTTGTTTCTTCCATGGGCAACGATAAATGACTGATTAGCAGGTTATTTCTCTTTGGTCCAATAACAGGCTTGAATATACTGATATCCTTTGGCCAAGTAGTGACTTCAGAATCAGGCAATTTATTTGGAAATGCTTTTGGTTTTGTCGTAATGAAATGGTACTTCATTCCAATTGAACATTTAAACTATGCATTGTTTTATTAGTTTGAGATTCTCCTTTGTTATTTGGTCCAAATAAACAGCTACTTCAATTGATCGAACGGTTCTGATAATGGAATTAATAAAATAATAATAATAATTAATAGACCCATTCGTTCATTAGATACGTGACTCAAATAAATTATTAATCCAATTAATTGATTATCAGGAAAGCAGAATCTATAAAATTGTACCAGAAATATTTAGATCCATTCATTTATTTCGAAAAGTTTTACTTCAGTAACAGTGGTGGATTTTAGCATTTTAAGGTCCTAGGCATAAAATGCATACATTATGATGACTCTTTTTTAAGGCAATGATTAGTTTTACTGTATGCTTCAGCGTAATTTTTTGTTATTCACTATGATTTTTTTGGGTTAATCTTTTATTTTAATCTATACTTATATAAAGCTCAATGTGTGTGTGTGTGTGTATTGGCGCTCTACAGGCCAGACCGTTCGACCTACAACTACCAAATTTGGCACATGCATACCTTGGAAGTCCGGAATGTGCACCTGGGGTCCCTTTTTTGAATTTTTAATTAGAATTTTAATTATTAATTAAAAACTAACTTTCCCGCCAAAAAATCTCATTTTCCCCACCGCTAAATCAGTAAGGCTTCAGTTTTTTCCCCACACTAATGAGGCTAGGCTTAAAATTTTTCGGCCGATTATTTGAAACGATTCTGTTTATTTTCTTAATGTTTTATGCATTTAAGATTAAACATTATTAATTAATCGATCTTTCAGATTCATTCTGAAGTACTTTTGAATTAAAATAAAGCAGAATAAAGGAAATTAAAAATTTCTCTTCTGCATAGCGTTACTCCAACTGGCGTAGAAAAATTCACGTATTTGCGTTACCGTAACTGGCGTTAAAAATTCACGAATGCGCATTGTGTTCTGATTGTTGACAAATATTATCAACGGATGCGGACTTGATTTGAATTATTTTTAATTTAGTTGCATGATTTTGTAAGTAAATTGTTTTTATGTTAGTTATATATTTTTTGTATATGCTTATAATTTTAAGTACATCAATTTTTAAGTAGTTTTTTTAACCTGTTTTCGACCGATTATTTTAAACGATTCATTTTAGTGTTTGATGCATTTAAAATTAAACATTGTTAATTAATCGATTTGGTCATGATGCATCTGAGAAAATTTTGTTGACAAATTCTTGAAATCTATACTTATAATAAAGTTCAATGTGTGTGTGCGTGTGTGTGTTGTCGCTCTACAGGCCAAACCATTCAACCTACAGCTACCAAATTTGGCACGTGTATACCTTGGAAGCTGGAAATGTGCACCTGGGGGTTATTTTTTCGAATTTTTAATTAAAATTTTATTTATTTAAAAATTAAGCGAAATTTTGGCGTGTTTCTGCTATAACTTCTGAAAATATTACCGCACAAAAAAGATTTTTACATGAAGTTAAAGATCAAAAATTTATCTTTTAAATGATACCAATATTTTAACCTTAAAATTAAATTTCTACTTTTAATGAATTTTTAAATAAATATTTGAACTATATTTTTCAACAATTTTTTTCGTACAAAATAAAAATAAAATTTAAGCTGCACGAGCACGTTTCGCATTCATGGGAAAAATTAGCTTTTTTCAAAGTGTTGCCATAACATTGATTAAGGATCCAATTAAAAATAAATTAAATCGTTTTGGAAATGAAATCTGCAAAAATATAACTTTCGGCACGTGTCTGTAGGAAATGAAACAAATATGAAATGTTATTTTTTCTAAAAAATAAATTTAAGAAAAATTATTTTATGATCTTTTACACTCTATATTATTAATCGAATAAATTAGTTTTATTTTAAGGCAAGTTTTGTTTAATATGAATAGGATATCCATTCAAATCAGGGCCACGCAGCTAATTTGTAAACCTTTAGTTAGACACAGTTCTGCTAAAATGGTCTAAATGCATAATGATTATATTTTATGTAACTTGATTCAATAAATGCTCTAATAAATAACGAATTTTTGATTTTACATAAAGCTTCTGCTGTGGAAATCGCGATTAACAAAATGTTCTTGAAACACTAACGTTTTAAATAAAAAGAGTTAATTTCCAATCAACTAAATCAATCACTTAAACTGACTGATTTATGAAAATTTGAATATCACTATTCAATAAAAAAAAGGATAATTTCAGATTTTTCATCGATCGTTTCAAAGAAAATACACCAATCAGCGCGCAGGTTTCTCAAGATTAATTGGACTAAGATTATGAGAATGTTGAGTTTTTCTAAATTTTTAACATTCAAAATTTCATAAATAAGTCTTAGTTGATCGTGGAAAATAGAAACATCCATTCATTTATTTAAAATTTGGTGTGTCCAGAATATTTCTCAGAATATGATACCTTACTGCATTAAATTTAGACTTATATTTATAGGCTGGAACAAAATATTATTATTGATTTCATTTCAATCCTTTTGAAAGCAAAACTAAAAACTGAATTTTATGCCGAATCTGAGAAATTTTTGTGTAATTATTCTTTGAGATATTACAAAAATTATGAAAAATATTTTTTAGTTCACATAAGACTTATATACCGAGCGATTCTGTTTGCAATACTCATATTCAATTATAATAACAATAAATAAATAACAATAAAGATGATAAATAAAATAAAACGTTTGGTTCTATTAAAAAATATCTTTATATTAATTGCAATTTCATTATTTCCACTTTAAATTAAAGTTGAAGTTTTACCGGAAATGACAACAAAGTAGCAAAATATATATAGTAAATTGAACGAAACGATCTAAACAACAGTACAAGTTTGGTTTGACTATCAAAATTTGAAGATTAAAAATGTTTTGTTTGAGAATCTATTAAGAGACCAGTTACTTAAAATATTTTATTGAAAATTGTAGCGAGCGGTAATACTGGCGAACCGACTGGTCACCAAAGGCGGCTAGTATTACATAAATCAAGAAAGATATTCTTTAGTGCCCCTAAAGTTTAAACGCTCAGTGATTCTACTTTTAGTAATCATTTTCAAAAACAAAACAAAAAAAAATTTGTTTCAGTAAAAAATATTATTATATTAATTGCAGATTAATCCTTCCACTTTAATTTAAAGTATTAATTCTACAGGAGCTAACAGAAAATTAGAGAGATGCATATTACGTTATGACTGAAGGCCTTTATAATATCATGAGTGAATTATATGACTATCAAAATTTGAAGTTTTAAAATATTTTGATAAAGAAACTATTAAAGTAGGGATTGCATAAAATATTCAATTATTAAAATTTTAACGAACATTAAGATTGGAGTACCGGCTGGTCGCGAAAGGCAGCTAGTATAAGATAAAGCATGAAAATGTGTATATTATTGCTTATTTATTTATTATGACTCGTGATTGAGAGGCATCTGTGGCAACTTCGGAGCAAAATCCTTAACAAGTGAAAATCTAGCTCACGTCTTCCCTGCCCGATAGGGAATTCATTTAGTGTGGGGGAAAAAAACATGACTGATTGAATATAAAAGCGATAAATAGTTAATAATAATAATTTAAAATGGATCTAGACTTATTACATATATGTGTTTGATGTTTTATATGTTGCCTAAGTATCGTTCCTGTGCCTGAAAAATATTTGTAATGATGTAATAAATAATTATAAAGCAAAATGACTAATTATTTGTAACACGCAACAACAGAAATGTATATTTGACCAAGCATTATGTTACAATGTTACTTAAACAGACATTTTATGTTTATAAATAATGTAATAAGAAAATGCACATAATGAAACGAATAGGAATCTGATCTATTATGAGTGTCAAAATATTAATAATATCATAATATTTCATGATTCATATTTTTTTTCGCAATTTCTTTTCTTAGCAACATTTTAATAACATTCTTTAATCGACTTGCTTGCCCCACTCCATCCCTACATTGTCTCTCCGCCACCCAACGCTCTTGGCAACTGCCTGGTCGGAAATCCGCTACTGCACAACAAACATCCAACAGGAAGATTTGAATTTCAAATGCAGTTTTCATGATCACGTTCTTGCTTATAAAATGTAACCAAAAATACGGAAATATTCTCAATGTAGTTCTTTGATTTTACTTTTTTATATTCGTAATTTATAAAAATGTAGTGTGGTGGCATTTCAGCATTAAAGTGCTGTAATGAATTAATTAATTCCAATTGCTTTGTATTGTAAGCTGTATCAAAACTTTCAAAAATCTTTTTATATGTAAGTTTTTAAAAACTTTTACTTTGTTAGCATTGACTAAATTTGAGCACAATATCAGATTACTATATTTATCAAAAAATAAATCCTTGATTTTTTTTTTGGGGGGGGCATGTAAAAAGATATTCAAAATACGCAGTTCCAGGATTGATATGCTGCGTCTGATAATGGAAATTTCTGAAATATTTTTATGCATAGTTAGCAAATAGTACTAGATTTCAATATTAGTATTAATATCTCGGATACTTCAATAGGACTATTTTTAATATTAACAAAAGTATTATGATGTAGTCAGATTGTACAAGAAAACATGCATATTCTCATCCTTAAAAAAATCTAGCTAGTATTAGAATTCTATCAAAGATATTTTCGAATAATCTAGGTTTATTCTATGAATGTAGTTTTTATGATATTTTTCAGGAGCATTGGAATATTTAACTAGCTTGTTTAGCTTGTGCTAGGTATGATTTTCAATAATATTTTATAAAATTAAAATTAAAACATATTTTCAAAAAGCAATTTATTCTTGTTTTCTGCTTTCATTCTTCAAAACAATTGTATCAATTTTTGATTTCAAAATATTCCATATTTATTTTAATATGTTTTTTTGCTATTTATTTGATAGCGTGATTTTTTTTAATTTCAGAAAAAGATTGGGAGGCATTTATTATTTTTATTATTAATTATTCCTTATTCAATTTCCGAAAAAATAATAACTCTTTTATGTATGATTTTTTATGTACAGTTTAAAAATAAAAATATCTTTTATTCTCAATGTTTACTGACTATATTTTTTTATTTTTAACTGGCATTCCAGCATCAAAAAATTCAACACTTCTTTTCATTTCTCTATATTTTGTTACATTATTCTGTTTTCCACTCATTTTTTTCTCTTTCAATACAATTATGCTACTATTTGAAAAGAACTAAAATTATTTTGCGAATTTCCCAACTATACTCTTGTTGAAATTGGGAAGAATTTCACTTCCATTTGAAGCAAAATAAGCTTTTCCAAAAAGGTGTCCCGACAATTTCCAGTACAATTTTGTTTCAAAGGAATTCGATCATGATTTGGATGACAGTAAGACTTTTATTTCCCAAGCAATCCATTTTGTAACTATTTCCTTTCGGTGCCCTTTTTCTTCTGATAGGAAGTTTCGCAAGAACAATTACTTCTCTTATATATATATATATATATATTCTATCTTTCAATGATTTTTATGTGTTAGAATTTTTTTATTACATAAACGTTCTCACATCCAGAAAAATATAATTGGAAAACTCGTCGTTTGTTCTAGTATAAAAAGATACAAACATAAAAAGAAAACCATAAAAATAAAAAAATAAATAAAAAGAAATTGCTTTTTTCGTTTAAAATCGAAGAGCAAAGTATTGAATATATTTCATGCTTTTTTTTTAAAAAGTTTGTTAGTTTGTAGACTTTTTGAATATTTTAACTGCTGACATATGAAAGTAATATGGACTTATTTTATAGAATTAATATTGAAAGAAATGCTTTTTGGAAGCTAAAAAATTGGAGTTTTAAAACTCTCCGAATCAAAGAGCAATTGGAAAATAAGTTTTCTCTTTCTTATTGCTAAAGATATTTTTCAAATGTTTCTTTTGCCGAGTTCCATTCAATTTTTAATAAATATTTGGTTTAAAACTGGAATATTTGAACGTAGTGATAGATTTTGACATTTGTTAATAGTTTATTGTAAGTGTTTACAAAATATATTGCTGTAGTTTTTTTATTATTTATTTAAGCAAGAGCAATGCAATTTTAGAAAATAAACTGCGTTAGAATTTGTTTTTTAAAAGAATTGCTCAAGCTCTCCATGTTTATGGAATCCTGCCATTTTGGAAATTGAACTTAAAATAATATCCGTTCTCTGAATAGAATTATTTAAACAATTTATATAACACACCAGCAGCAAGGCATCTGGATATCTTCAATTTTTTTATTTCTGATGATTCAATTTGTAAACATGAGTTGTGTTTTCTTGGATGTTTTATGTGATCTTTATTAAATTTCAGGGCGAAGTGATTTAATTCTCTACCGTTCTATTATGAAGCGGAGAAAAATAAAAATAATTGAAAGCAAAACTTGAAAATTCTTTCCCTTTAAGTGCCAATAACAAAAATGAACTTTAAGTTACTGCCGAAGTTTCGATTCACTTTAAGAACAACAATACCATCAATCTGGTTAATAAAATGATTAAATTGCTTAGAAAGTAAGGTTTTATGACTTCGAACCATCATGATGGCTTCGAAAACATCATGAGTTTCATGCGAAACAATGTTTGTATTCACTCCAACAGAAACTTTCTTAGAATTTGTTATTTTATTAAGCCAGTTAGAAACGTTTCTCATCGAAGTTTGTTATAATATCAACAAGGTATTATTTAACTGACTTTTAATTCAGTTTCCTTTAGAGTTGCAATTTAAATACGACTTTGCTTTGAAACCATCATGATTTTCGTGGAAAATAAAATGGTTTACATTCACTCTAGCAGAGAATTCCTTAGAATTTGTTATTATTGTTAGAATTTGTTATTTAACTGGCTTAATAAGCCAGTTAGATAAGTTTCTCATTAAAGTTTGTCACAATATCAACACGCTATTGCTTAACTGACTTTTCATTCAGCTTCCCTTAAAGTTTCACTTTAAATAAATCTGCTATTTGTTACAAATTGTAAAAACGAAATAAATGGATTATTCTTCGTTATCAGAAGTTATTCAAATAACTTGTTCTTGTTTATTCTATTTATGCAAACTCTATGGGGAAAGAGAATAAATACAATTCTATGGACTCGAAACCTTTCTCGCATTTGCATTTAAATGCCTTTTTAGCAA
>JAPMOR010007586.1:777707-829498 GCA_026543865.1 Argiope aurantia | reverse complement strand
TATATAGATAGATAGATAGATAGATAGATAGACAGATAGATATATATCATTATAAATATATATAATGATAGATAAATTGTAAAATGAATGTTGCAGTATAGAAGTTTGTCTCGAATAACATGTTAAACTAAGTATATTCATAATTTTTTTAAATAAAAATTATTAGTTCATATGTAGGTAAGATTGAAAATTATTCATATGTAATCAGTACGTGATTCGTATCTAAATATTTTCATTAAAAAAAAACACAATTTTACAAAAAAAAAAAATGCCGAGTGAAGTTCGGTTTTCTAGATATTTAGAACTATTTCTGCTTCAAATGATAGAATCCGTAAAATTATGTGCCAATTAATTTCATAGTAGAGAAATCTTAATTCTACCTTCTTTCTATATTATAGAATAAAAATTGTATTGCTTTAAACAAATGTGAATGCTTTTGACTAGATATTTCCAAACTTGGAGCGCATGCAGATTGGGATACTCAAAACTGTGGTTCATAATAGTGGGGGAAAACATAAATGATTCAAATGAAAAAAAAAACTTATCGAATTTTATTTCACAAATTTATATGAAACGTGAAAACTATGCAAGTCGAAAAACCTTCTGGGTACTAGTGTAGGAAGCGTGCCAAGAGTCCAACGTTAAAGAATAAAATATTCAATATCTTTCACGAACATAAAACTTGTTGAAAGAATATATGCATCTTATGAGCATATTAATAACAGGTATTGCAATAAGCTTGACGTAGTTGCAGACATGAAATTACATTTATCTTCATTTGAAACTACTCGAATAGTTAGCCAGCAGAAATTGAAAAAGTTGAAAAATGAGAATTTTATATGAGACAGCAAAATTTACTTACGGTCGTTTATAATGTAGCAAAATTTTGTTTAAATTTTTCTAACAACTTGATACTTTATTCTAATATATTTCATGTTCATTTTTGATTAAAAACATTACTACCTTTCTTTAAAAAATGAATTTCTTGAATTAGGGTTGTTTTTTTCTTAAGAAGATGGACCCGAATCATTTTTATTTTTGGTTTCATTTTTAGTTTCCGAAAGAAATATTATGCTGTTTTAATTTCAATGTGCGATAATGAAGGTATATTTATTAAGAAAAATATGGTCTAAAATGTTTATCTGCTTCTTTCATTTAAAAAAATAAGTTTTTTTATGCAAGGTTTTGTTTCGTATTAAATTCTACTTTCCATCGCTGCGCCGGCGTCCTGACATAGGGGTAACGCGTCTTTCCCGTGATCTGGGCATTAGGGGTTCGAGTCCCGGTTTGGGCATGGTTGTTCTTCCGTTGTTCTACCTGTGAGATGTGTGAATGTGCCCTCCTGTAAAAAAGAGTTGTGCAAGCGAATGAGTGATGCGTGAGTAGCAAAGTCGTACTCTTGGCCCTAGTTAGCCCTACTAAACAAACAAGAGACGCTCCCCCACCGACTTAAAATCGCTGTCTTGTAACAGTTGGCTTGTTCATAGCAAGTGCCATAAGAAACAACAACAACGTCAATTGCTATATGGTATCAGCGATGTAGTTGCTTTAATTATAACGTTCTGTTTTGAAATAATACCGAGACTACTTTGGTGTTAAATCATGACTTTTTCAACTGAGATCAGAATGACGTGGGCGGTATCTAAACTGCTAACCCCTCTCCACACCAATAGGAGGAATTAGATTCTCAATATCAGATTTAGCGTGCACTACTCATACTTCACTATGGCATTTCGTTTGAACCGGATTTAGATTCTAGAATCATCTGATTGGGGAAACGAAAGCTTAATAGTCATTAATATAAAATAATTAAATAATCAAACGAAATTTTAAAAAATTAGTGTCTTTGTATTATCCGTTATGAGAGGAAAAGGGGGTATATCTACAAAGTGCACTTTTATGCAATATTTGAATCTTGACTTTTTAATTTTATACAGTATTTATACACTGTATCTTTGAATCTTGGCAGCTAGTATGTATTGCTGCTTTTGAATCTTGACTGCTAGTATTATTTGTACACATTATTGAACAGTACAGACTAGTTTAAATCAGAACACACTCTAAAGTTCTTATGCAATATTTGTATGCTAAACCCTTAATACGTCCTTTTTGTTTTCTGATCTATCTTTAAAATTTACTAAAGAAATTTTAAAAGTACTGTTTTGTAATAATAAAAAAAAGAAAGTCAGTCTTATTCTAAGAGAAGTTTTTTAATACTATTTTATTGCTAAAATATAGTTATTAATTTATATGCATGTAACGAATTTCCTGAAATTACGTACATGCAATAAAATAATAAATAATTTTATATCTGCGTATCAGAAAAAAAAACATCAGTAACTTTCAATTTTGCATTTTTTTACTATGGATGTTTATGCTATGTTTGCTATGGAATGCTATGTTTTACGCCTCCTTAGTTTGATTTGCTTTCGAGATTTGACTTAAATCATTTTTCTGCTCTGCGAGAAATCAAGCAACCGTGATACAAACTGAATAACTCCTGTTTCTTTTTCCATCTAATTTTTTTTTTAAATTGGCAGCTGTCTTAGAGAAACATCTGACAATGGTTAACGCTTTCCTGAAGTTTGGCATCCAGTGAATTCAATGCGCACTTTTTGCTTACATTATCTACATATTTATATAACAAATTAAACATTCAAATTTGTTAGTTAAATTAATTAATTATGTTAATTTATTACTTTTTATTTAATCTTACTTTCTTTATCTATTTATAGTAGAATTCCAATGTCATTATTAATTGTCTATATCCGAATAATCAAACTTACGAATAGTTGATAACTGAAGAAAAGAAAAAGAAATTAAGTTAAAAAACAAAATTTGCTTAAAAATTGTTAATTTATTAACGACAATATTCTTCCCCTTTTTTATATTATTGCATACTACATTAAAATATTTTTGCTTGAACATATCAAAGTCAGTTGTTTTGCTGTTTTTATTCATTTTCACTCGGGAAGATTTTTGCTTAAGAATTTTTTTATTACCTCCTTCCTTCAAAGCGATTTGGATGATTGGTGATCCAAGTAGTTCGAGTTCAAGTAATTGGAATTTCATTTTATTTTTGAAATTGGTAATAAAGTAAAAATGTTCTTGTATTTTCAACATGGGTGAAATAATTTATATGTTTCGTCTATGTTTTATAATCTTAGTTGTAAAGGAATTTCATAAATATAAGCATTTAAACAAATTATATTTCTTTGTCTCTTTAAATAACATTTAGTTGGAATTTTTCTTTTTTTATTAATTCTTAAAGAGAAATCAGTTATAACATAAATTTCTAGTCCTTAGTTTCCTGCTGATAGCTTATCAAAGGAAATAGTTTCCTTGATTTAAGAAGATTCGTTTGTATTTTCATAGCTTTTTCAACAAATTTACTTTAAATTATTCTTTCAATTGAAGGTGCTTTTATTTGCCTTAAAAAGTAAGCATTAAGTATAGTGCACTTTCGCGTACGTTTTTATATTTATGAAAACGATGCGACCTTTTAATCAGAGCCTAAAAGCTTTTCTGTAAGAATTAAATTTTATACTTAAACTATCCCACAAACTAAAATGAAGTTTAACAGGATTTGTTCGATTGTGCATTTTCCTCATTCTTTTTATGATTCGTTAAGAAGATTATTTCGAAATATTCATCAAAAAAGATTAAAGGTTTTTTTTTTCTTTCTTCTATCCTCATACAAGAATAATTGTATTTGTCTGGGAAGAAGATTAAAAAAAGAATGCCAATGCACTTTAATAAATAATCAGATTCTTAATTTTTTGTAGTTAATTTTAATATATTAAGATTAAAAGAATTATCATTAAATGAATATACAATTGAATTACATCTGTTCTTTTAATTCTCTACTGTAAAAAAGGATTAATACAGTTAATTCAGTTTTTTTTTCAGAATATTTCATTAATGAATTCGTATATTTTTATAAATATACTAGCCGCCTTTGGCGACCAGCCGGTTCGCAAGTATTACCGCTTGCTACAATTTTCAATTAAATATTTCAAATAATATCTTCTCAAACAAAACATTTTTAATCTTCAAATCTTAATAGTCATATTAAACTTATACTGTTGTTTAGATCGTTTCGTTCAATTTACTATATATATTTTCCTAATTTGTTGTCATTTCCGGTAAAACTTCAACTTTAATTTAAAGTGGAAATGCTGAAATTGCAATTAATGTAAAGATATTTTTTAATTAAACCAAGCGTTTTATTTTTTTATCATTTTTATCTTTATTTATTTATTTATTTATTATTATTATTGAATATGACTACTGCAAACAGAATCGCTCGGTATATAAGTCTTATGTGAATTACAAAATATTTTTCATAATTTATGTAATATCTCAAAGAATAATTCAACAATAATTTCTCAGATTCTGCATAAAATTCAGTTTTTTAGTTCTGCTTTCAAAAGGATTGAAATAAAATCAATAATAATATTTTGTTCCGGCCTATAAATATATTTCAAAAATTATGAAGTCTAAATTTAATGCAGTAAGGTATCATATTCTGAGAAATATTCTGGACATACCAAATTTTAAATAAATGAATGGAGGTTTCTATTTTAAACGATCAACTAAGACTTATTTATGAAGTTTTGAATGTTAAAAATTTAGAAAAACTCAACATTCTCATAATCTTAGGCCAATTAATCTTGAGAAACCTGCGCGCTGATTGGCGTATTTTCTTTGAAACGATCGATGGAAAATCTAAAATTGTCTTTTTTTATTGAATAGTGATATTCAAATTTTCATAAATCAGTCAGTTTAAGTGATTGATTTAGTTGATTGGAAATTAACTCTTTTTATTTAAAATATTAGTGCTTCAAGAACATTTTGTTAATCGTGATTTCCACAGCAGAAGCTTTATGTAAAATCAAAAATTCGTTATTTATTAGAGCATTTATTGAATCAAGTTACATAAAATATAATCATTTTCCATTTAGACCGTTTTAGCAGATCTGTATCTATTACTAAAGGTTTACAAATTAGCTGTATGGCCATGATTTGAATGTATATCCAGTTCATATTAAACAAAACTTGCCTTAAAATACAATTGATTTATTGGATTAATAATATAGATACTGTAAAAGATCATAAAATAATTTTTCTTAAATTTATTTTTTAGAAAATATAATATTTTATATTTGTTTCATTTCCTACAGACAAGTGCTGAAAATTATATTTTTGCAGATTTCATTTCCAAAAAGATTTAATTTATTTTTAATTGGAGCTTTAATCAATGAGATGACAACACTTTGAAATAAGCTTATTTTCCCCCATGAATGCGAAACGTGCTCTTGTAGCTTAAATTTTATTTTTATTTTGTACGAAAAAAATTGGTGAAAATATAGTTAAAATATTTATTAAAAAATTAATTAAAAATAGAAACTTAATTTTAAGGTTAAAATATTGGTATCATTTAAAAGATAAATTTTTTATCTTTAACTTGATGTAAAAATCTTTTTTGTGCGAGAATATTTTCGGAAGTTATAACAGAAACACGCCAAAATTTCGCTTAATTTTTAAATAAATAAAATTCTAATTAAAAATTAGAAAAAATAACCCCGAGGTGCACATTCCCGGCCTCCAAGGTATATACGTGCCAAATGTGGTAGCTGTAGGTTGAATGGTCTGGCCTGTAGAACGCCAATACACACACACACATTGAGCTTTATTATAAGTATAGATATAGATTGGCGATACAGTGATATATCGTAATCAAGATCCATTCCATTTTATAATCTAAAATTTCATGAGATTTTCCGATTATTTTTGGGGTTTTTTATGGCATTTATTTCATCAATTTTATGTGTCATCTTTGAGTTAAGTTAACCCTGGTATGGAAAGGAAAGAGAGAAGTAAAAGATTTTTTTAAAAAAAATCTTGTCATTCTCAAGTAAATTAATCCAGCCTCCTACAAATCCGCTGGAACTTAAAGGAAAAGTATCATCAGGGGATGAATTCTAGTTTCGAATTTTTATTCCTGCGGAGAGCCCCTTATAACCGGTCCTGTTGGGCCACAGTGACCTGGTGGTAAAGTTTCGTCTTCGGTAGTGGAGGGTTCGAGACCCGATTCCATCGAAAAACCGTCGTGAGCAGGTCTGGTGCACATTAAATCCGTTGGACCAAATGTTCTGTTGCTGGTGTGGTGCAGAAGTTTGAAGAGGGGGTGCCAGTTCGGATGTCTTGTCATCTGATCGTGGTTCCAAATTAGGAGGTCCGTCCCAAAATAGCCCTCGAGTTGCTTTAAAAACGAGACGCTACTATAACTAAGCTAAAACGGTCCTTTGCATCGGGATCGAACACTTTGTCGCTGATGTGGCACGGAGACTAGAAGATTGTTCACAGGTATCATTCTTATTATCTGACCTATAGCCTATATATTCTTACAGAAGAGGACATAAACTCAATTAAACGAAACTCCAAACTATTCCAAGGACTATCAAGGAGAAATGAATGTTAAATCTAAATTCTTAATAAATGCATTAAAATGTTTTGTAACATTGCTAATGTTAGTAAAATTTAAAAAAAAAAATCTATGACGAGACACATATTAAAAAAAATGATAATAAGGAAAAACGTCTGTCAAAAAATATTTTTTAGTAATTTAGATTTCTCAAAATTTGTTATTTCAGGTAAATTAAGCTAGATTAAAATTTTTTTTATCAGATTAGAATTATTTTGTTAAGAAACTTTATTATATCGCTTATAATTTGAAAAGTAAATTAATTAGATTAGATCGATTATTAAAAGTTTTGGAATGATCAATGTTATTTAAAAATTCGTTTATTTTATTTCAAATGTATATGTACCATTTTAAATTTTGAAATTCATTGATTATTACTTCTTTAATTCATCTAAGAAAATAAAGATGAAAGAAAATAAGTTAGAATGATAGCATTGGATTTAAAACATTTTTTTAAAATTATTTTTATTCAATATTTTCCCCTCCTATTTTAAACATAGACATATCAGACAGAAACCAATAAAATTATTTCAGTATCGGTCCAATGAAAAAAAAAAAAAATTGAAATTTCTGCTCTCCCACCAATTTTGCCTCTGCTTCCTAACTGACCTTTGCAGAAGAGCAATTTTCCCCGAAAGTTAAAAGTAAACCAGAGAGCACTTTCACCACCGGTATTTTCCCAACTGTCCTTCGACACTTCTGAATTCAGGAACATATTTGTTCACCGATATTAGTTTACACAAGGACAGCCTCCCGAACTCGTCTTATGAACCCCGCGGCGCAATCAGCAGATAAACAGACACCTCGACCACTGATATTGCGTCTCTTGTGGTAGAAGGAATTTCCAAATCAAATATTCATTACGACTTGATTAACTTCACAGACGGTTGGGCTGGAAGGAGATTTCTGACGACTGGGCTTAATTTATAGATATAAAAAAAATTGCAGATGACGGTTTTCATAGTAATATTCATCCAAAAATAAAATTAATTGATTGCACAAAATAAACTTATCACATTCTGAAGATAACTGCTCAAATCTGCATTTTCGTGTGTATGTGTAATATATTCCTATTAAAGATTACAGCAAAATCTGGATTTATCTTTTTTTATCTGTTTTATTATAGTTATTTATTTATTTATTTATATTTTTTCCTTTTCTGAGCTTGAATTTAATTTTATCATTGTTAACAGCCTCTGCTTTGTGATTCCCTGTATCTTATCTACAATTGTTCATCATTACATGCTTTGTTGACATCGCACTGATTGCAATTCTTGTATTTTTCTAGAACATTGAATGAATAAAAAAAAGATTTATTTTGTCAACACTCCTTTTTTTGACAAATAAAAATTTTAAGAACTTAAATAAAATAAATATTATAGCAAGACCATAAAAGGTTTGTTTTGAACTAATCTAGCAATACATTTCGAAATTAAAAGTATGATTTAATTTTGAAATTGATGATAAAAAGTATGTATTACTAATTATTTACAATCTTTTTCTAATTAAGAATTTCTTTGCATTTCAAATTTTCACTTTAATTCTTATATTTGAAACTGTATTACTTAATTATAGATTACATATTTTCAAATTATCTTCTTACTTAATTTAAACCTAAATTTAGCAGAAGTATATACTTTCATACAAATAAATTTTATTGCTACAATAAATTTTATTGCTACAATAAGTATTTTAGAAAACCCTTTCTGAAAGTCACTTCAAATGTTGGAAAAGAGAAAGAAATGTCCAATGACTATATTATAAATTGTACGTAAAAATAAATCTTCAATATGGATGAAATATCACTTGATTACCACAGAAATAAAAATAAAAAGAGGCTTCGAAAAATTGGCATTAGCGAACACTTGATCGTCCATTGACTACAGTTTAAGCTTCGGAGTCATATATAATTTTAATCAATTAGCAACTGAAAACCTTTGGTACGAAATGATAATTTACGACAGTTTACCAATTAACACCTTTTATTTTTCTTATATTATCCTTAAATTCTCAGATTCATTTTATTGTAGTTTTATAAACCAATTACAATTCGTGACTGTAGTCCCAGTTTCGCTTTACCCTATATTCCCTAAATTTCATTGCATTTCATTTGTTCTATGATAAGTTCCTCTCGATATTATCAAATTTTTTTCATATGGAATACATACAAAAAAAAATATTGTACTAAAAAAATGTGTCTGTAAATGTAATTTTGAGATTTCGATGAATATATATACGTTTTAGACGTTCCCAAGTTACACACACAAATATTTTTAAAATTTGTCTAATTATGAACATGGTCATTCAAAAAGATATAAAGAATATATCTCTATAATAAAAGTTGATTAAAGATATAAAGAATTGGCGCAGATAAGTATAAAATATAAAGAATTGCCGCATGATCTAAGAATTAACTCTATTTATTTGTATCAAGTTTTGTTTGAAATCCGTCTACAGGATGTCTGTCGGTCTTATAATGTATTTGTGAATAGTAAAAAAAAAAAAAAAAAGAGATATAGTTAGAATGGTTATAGTTTTATCATCAGAATTATAGCCTGAGTAAAATGCTGAACCAAATTCGTCTGCAAGTTGATTGTCCGTCAGTCTGTATATTTGTATGTATGTCAATGCGGTAACTTAAAAACACAAATTACATAAATGAAATTTGTTGTAGTAATTCCAGGAAATCTGAATCTGCAATCTTGAACCATTTTTGTAGATCACTGCTATATTTTAAATTCAATTTATCGAAAAGAAGGTATCCGAAATGTTTACTTGGTTTTCTTCATTATACTATTAAGAAAAGAATGTGCTATACAATTTTACTATACTCAGAATTCTGTAGAAGGAGTGACACTCTATTTTTCATTGTTACTCTTCTGCCTTTCCCCATTCTTCGATTATGAAGGCAACTCATGATCTTGTTCGATGTATGCAGCTATCACGCAGGTGTGTGAAACTTTTATTATGGAATATAGTATAAAATTCAAGAAAGGAAAAGTTAGGAAGAAGAATTATTTTCTATGTGTGTGTGGAAACGTATTCTTTTAATTCCGTGAATTGTAATTTATTTTATTTTGTTTCATTGATTGTATCATTTTATTTGATTTATTTCAAGTCTTTCCAACAACCTAACATATCCAATTAAAATAAGTAATTTCTAACATGAATTGAATTTATTTTGTAGATTTTTTATTAAAATGTCACAAACTTCAATTAATTGTCGATTATTTTTTATGTTTTATGAAAATGAGCACCTTAGTATGGAAAAGTAAATTGAATATTAACGATGCCCCAGTCATCTGGGATGAATTTCTTTTCTAAACTTTTGCCATTAACTTTTAGCGATAAATGATTAAAATTTAATGACTTTTCTTTGCTTTAAAGCCATCCTTAGTATTAATCTCTCTTTAAAATATAGGCAATGAATAAAAACGATTGTTTCTAAAATGCTGAATAATCTTGGAAAAGTAATTTGATTGTACAATACATTTATTAAAAGAATTTAATGAATGCATTGTAATATTTGTAATTACAATTAATTAATGAAGTTAATCATTAATTAATTTGTAACCATTTAATTAATGTATTACAGTTAATACATACTTTGTAAAATTTGTATTGATTTTACAAAACTAAAATGGTTATAATTTTATCATCAAATTATAGACCTTATTTTAATTTTTTTATAAAAAGCAATTAAAAGTTCTCAAAGAAGAGGATGAACTTTTAAACCCATGAGTCTACAGTATATATTTTTGTTATTTAATAACTGCTACATAATTAATTCGGTGTTGTATTGTTAAAGTAGGGCTAGTGGGTTCCGTTACACATAAACAAATCACTATCAGCGGATTGATTTTGGACGATGCAAATCAAAAAGGATTTTAATTCTATTTTTTAATATATATTTAATGCTGTAACTTCATTTTGTATAAAATAATTACAGAAATGCATTATTTGAAAGAAACTTCTAATTCAATTCTTCCACTTACATTATTCGTTATATCCCTGTTTGAATGTTTGCTGGTTTACTAAAAGTCTACTTTACTTAGAATTGGAAAATATTTCTTCTTAGATAAGATTTCTTCAGAACTGAACTAAAATTTTTTGAATGCATTCTTCACTCATAGTTAATATTCTGCTCTTTTCTTAATTTGCGTAAGCAACAAAATGTAAACAGATATGCATTTAAGAAAATTATATGCATTTAAAAGAATTATAAATCATTAGTGTCATGAAAATGAGTCTTTGAGTATTAAAAGCGCTTTGTATCTATTTTTTCATTCCCGCATTTTTAAAATCTATACATCTCATTATTTTCAATTCAACTACATTGTTTTATTTTAGTTAGGAATTTTAATTAAGCTAAAGGCGACTTTTAGTTTAAGAATTGAAGGTAATACTCAATCATACGTGCTTATAGTGCAGTGTTATCTTTTTACAAGCAGAAAATTACTCTTTGTTACATTTGGCCTTGAATTTAAACTATCGAATAATATGAGATTGATAATGGCTTAAAGTGACGAAAGAAAGACCGATTACAATATGCGTTATTATTTAGCGGAAATGGCGGCAATTCTTACTAAATCTTTTTATGCATTCGTCATTTGTCCAATTCCTTGAATGGACTTCAGATTGCACAAGGGCGTGAAATGAGAAAAAGATTTTACTAGCAAATATTATACTTTGTTCCTCGTACTCAGTCTTTGATGCGCATAGTCATAGGATAAAACCACTGTTTAAATAAATGACTGGATATTTCATAGTACATCTGGCATCTAAACACATATAAAATATGTATAAGTAAGATGTTTAAAATCTGAATGATTTAATGAAGACGAGAGAAATTCACAGAAAAAAAATGTCAATAAAAATAACAAATTTCAAATGCCTCTTTGAATAATAGGCAATGGCAGTACAAGTTTTGATCGATGCAATTTTTTTATTTTTAACGAAATTGATATATTTAGGAACATAATGAGTCACTAACATATACCTTCTTTGATTTGAGAGGCATCATTTATAGAACTGATTGCAATACTATACCAATTATTTCGACAAACTTCACATATTCAATAGCAGTGTTGGGATTTTCTATAAGTTGCGGAAGCTTTAGTTTATTGTTAAAGTTATGTATTATTTTCATGGTATTCCTACGAATGCTCATGTTTCGAATATGAGAGGTTAGAATAAAGGACGATTCAAATTTTACAGATTCAGATACATTTATTTTTCACTCACACCACATGACATCACAAGACAGATAGATACACCACCAACTTACATCGTTCTACTAATAAACATGTTAGGTGTGCCCTCTAGTGGCCAAAATTGGGAACAAATGGACTTATAAAGAGCCCCATATCTCAGATAATCAAGGGTCTTATCAAGTCTAAATCCTGAACTGTTCAGTAATGCATTATTCGCTTAAAAATGCATTCTCTGATTTTGAGAATAATTTAATAGGTTGACTGAAGCACTATCGCAACTGTTTCGACGTAATTCACGTATTCATACATTTAATCAGTGTCAAATATACATTTCATACATTTAATCAGTGTCAGGGGCAATTTTGATGGGAATAATTTATACAGTTGAATGAAGCATTATGTTAACTGCTTCTGACTTCTAGTACTGAAGTCGGAGCGACTTTACTTCATCTTGAGATTATCTAGTCCCAACAGGATGATTTGTTCTTTTCTCAACCGGGAGGCTGTTGAAACCTCAGTCATCTGATTTTCTGTCACCACGAATGCCCCTTTATTCCTGTGAGTAACATCATAAAATGTTCTCATTGATCAGTTTCATGATATTATTTATCATACTGTGGGTATTAATTATTATTAAAAATTATGTTGCTAAGCCATAGTGGCGAATTTAGGAATCTTACGATCCTAGGGTGTGCATTTTATGAGACCCTTCTTTTAATAAATTGGTCATTTTATTTTTACCTTTCAGCTCATTTTTACTGAAATCAGCATGATTGCTATAATAATATATTATATTAATGTTTTATTTTACTAACTTAGTGAGAATATCTATATTATTATTTATTATCATTCTTGATTGCGGCATTGTATGCAATTATTTTCAAGCAGAATATCGATGTTAATATTATAATACGAAAGGGATTATAAAGTTTATAGAAAAAGATGGCACTTTACTAATTATGGTTGATAAAATATCAATAATATCCTAATATTTCATAATTCACATAATTCTTATTTTTTCCAAACTCTTTTAATCAACCTACTTGAGGTCCCTTCTTAGCTCAGTGGTCATAAGCAGCTGCCTACTTGAAAACCGCCAATGACTACCTGAAAAAACTGCTTTTCTTACAGTCGCTATTTGCTTTTAACTTACCTGACAAGCAATTGAGACTCAACAATTAATATCAAATTTTTAGTGATGATGTCCTTGTAGTAGTGTGGTATCTCAGTGTCAAGGTCAGAACATTATTAGTTCCGCTAAGGTTTGCCTGATTTTTCAATTTATCTTCAATACTGAAACGGTCTCGTTTTGGCTTAGTATGAGATGTTAGAGAACTTGATATCTTGGCTTGAATGTTTGAAGTGATTATCATCTGGTCACTTCAAAATGGCAAGGCTTCTCTCCAGAGTAGTTAATTTTTAAAATGTGATTTTTATCCGGTTAATCGACAACAAAATAGCAACAATCAACAAAAATAATTCAAATATCTTTGTTTATTATATACAGCTTGACAAAGATCATAATGCAAAGTTCAAGAAATTCAAATCTAACGGAATGAAAACCCGAAATGCAACATTGAAAAAAAATCGATATGTTTTTACATTAGTTCATTCATCAAATAGATTATACCTTTCTTGAAATTAGCAAAACGTTTAAAAATAATTTGTTCCTGTATTCTTTTTAATAATTTGTTCCCGAATGCTTTCTATTGTAAGAGAAGAATGGTGCATATTATATTCTGCGAATAACAAAGTCATTGCAGGATCATAAAATTGATTTGTAATTTTAGAAAAGTGTAATAAAGTTAAAATAATAGGAAAATAATATTTCTAAATTCATTCAAACATTAATACTACGGTATTTAATATCCTATGAGTTGTTTTTAATGGCTATGGAAAATTCCAGTAAAAGAAGCACATTAAAAATTCTACCATTTCAAAAAAAAAAACTTAAACATTTGTAATTATTTTGTTTTATATTATTCTAATTAATGAATTTAAAATATGTTAAATAAAACTTCAAAATAAAGACGTTGTTTTTTACATATAATAGTAGATAAATAACTGTTCATTTCTATTTATGTATTATATCATTCCTCGTTTTCATCTTTATTTTTAGCTTTTCTGTTGCAACGGTTTCTTTTTATCTCTTTCATTCTGCAGCTATACCTTTACAAATAAGTTATCAGAAAGGACGTTTAGTCCTTTTCTGTACCAGAAGATTTAAAGCAAATACGGATTATTTCACAGCTGTTTCGTACTGTTGCGCAAAAGTATTCTTTGGATGACATGGACGTCGGAGGCACACTTTCTTATGAAATGATTCATCGCGTCCGCTTGTTTTCTATCTTTAATTCTTTTCCTCATTCATGTGAAGAGTTAAGTCATCGGGGAAAAAAGGAACGGTCGATTAATTTTTTGACTCGTTGTCCTCGAAAGTTGTTGAGGCCTTTCGTTTTTTATTTTATTTTATTACTCACCATTCTCTTCTTATTTTTCATCGCCATCTCAGTACAAGTGTAGTTTTTAAGAAAATTGAAAACTTCGGATTTTTGCTCTTCTGTTTATCTTGATTCCCAGTAAAGAATGGCAATTACAGTGTGTGGTAAAAATGATTGTATTTATGTGTAATGCGACCAAATAAATACATTCGACTTTCTTGAATATAATATTATCTAAAAGCATTCGAAATCTTCTTTATTGAATTACATTATTGAAAAATATTCTTTACCATTGACTGCTGTTTTTCGATTAATGTTTTTCGTCATTAATTTCGGAAGATATTCTAGAAAAATACTTTCATACTATCATAAAAAATTTAAAAATTTCATTTTTAATTATGCTGGTCAGAGTATTGAGCGTTTTTTTTTAAAAATTACGTTTTTCTAATATTTGATTGTAGCTCTGACCGCACTTAGTACTGTATTGTATTAAATTCATTCCTTTTGTTTTTGTTTTTATTTTTATTTTTTACCGATTTTGAGTTTTACATTCTTTTCATTAGTGAAATTAAAGAATTAATATTTCTTATAATTCAGTTTATCCACTTCTGGCTACCAGTTTTTCCGACAGTAGTTAACGGTTGCTAAAATTTTCAGTTCATATAAAATTTTCAGTAGTTCACTGTTAATGAATTCCTATACAAGGTATTTTTAAACTTCATATTCCGTCAAACATATAAGACGTATTATTTTTAAAAATTTACACTGCTTTGTTTATTATGTAAAACATCTTTCCAATTTTGTGACATCTCACTTAAAATTTTAAATTTAATTTGAAAGCGAATAATCCTTAAATTTCAATTAATGCAAATATTTTTTTGCCGGTAACAGACATTTTTATTTTAAATAAGAGAAGAGAAAGTAGAATCGTTCAGCAATGAAGTTCTATGTGCACTACAGAATCTTTTTTAATAATTTATGCAATATCTTAGAAGATTATTCAATGATAATATCTTTCATTAAACAAAAAATATCTACGCATTACAATAACAGAGCAATGTTCAGGCTATAAGAACGATAATGCATTTTATGCACCTTATTATATCCCACATTTGTGTGTGTGGTAGAAAGCAGAAGTGCTTAAAAATGGGCGCACTTTAAAAAAAATATTCATCCTGCTTGATTCTGAACCGTAAATTAGAACACTAATAACCATAAATAGAACAAAAGCTAACCTAAATAGAACAGAAATGAACCGCAAATTAAAAAGAAATGCAAAAAATTCTATTAAAAACTTCCTATTGAGTGTTATTCGATACAGAAAAATAAGTCAAATCTTCATTTTTTGATCGTCAGAAATGAGAAAAAAAACCACAATGAAATATTAGTAATAACAATGAAAACGGTTTGAGTTTCACGTTAACAATAAAAAAATATGTTGATATAAAGCAAGTTTAAAATGTTTTTTTAATTCATTCAATATAGAATAAAAAATTATTCTACAAAAAATTGAAGGCATTTAAAATACAATTTTTAAAATTTAAGTATGATATAAAAATTATTTTTGTGTAGTAATATTTTCGTGGAGAAACGCCAAAATTTCGCTTAATTTTTAATTCATTTAATTTTTGCTTTTTGTAAAATTTTCAAAAGAGCTGCGTCGAGATGCGCATGCCTGCATTCCCGCATTCCAAATTGTATTTGTATCATATTTAAAATTTTTAGATCTTAAGGTCTAGAATGCTAGCGCAAATCCAGTGAGAAAGAAAGAGCGGGAGAGGAAGGCATGAATATAGGCAGACATACGTGTCCAAAGATGCGCACACAGACACAAACGCGTTCCTTTTTATTATTAGTAGAGATAAAAAAAATTCGATTGCATTCTTAAGTCAAGCTCATCTTTCTTTTGATTAATTTTAGCTTCTATTCAAAATCTATATAAAAAATTACTGGATATGTCTTACTTAAGTTCGAGGATGCGTAAAGTTTCGCCATTCTCTAACTGTTTATGTTTCTGAGTTCTGATACTGACAAGCGAGGTTGCATACTTTCAAATATTACTTCAAAAAAATAATTTTTATTTTTTATTTTTATAGGTTTAAAACATCGATATTCATCAAAATTGTGATATCTAATTTTGACGATGATGATATTTTTTATCTTATATTTGAGCTTGAATTTTCGCCCACTATCCAGCAATTTTTCCGTAAATTCTGTAATTTAAATAATTAGTATTTATTTCTTAGAAAGAATTTCCTTTTTCTAACGATGCAATTATATCAACCCAATGCATTCCTTTTTTAAATTTTAATTTCATTCATATATATTTCATTCATTCATTAATTTTTTTACTGTTCGCTTTCTCTGTAACTATTTAATGTCTCTCTAAGAGACACACCCTACAAGTTAAGAATCATTGGCCTTATTTGATTGGTGTGCTTTAGATTGTGAAACAAATGACTCAAATAATTATAATTATGACTCGAATAATGAGAAAATGCATAATTATGTTTCTGACTTTAAAAGTATGTTTTTGTATGTTGTTTTTTTACCACGTATAGCTAGCTCATAATTGTGTCTATTGTCATGATCGATTTCTTTAGAGTGAATTATTTTATTAAAAAAGATGCGTATTTATCTTTAATGATTTCTTCTTTAAATTACTTAGACTATCAGTATTCAGTTTTTGACGAAATTTCATATTTTTATTTTAAATATGACAAAAAAAACCTTTTGAAACTTATTTCCTCAATTTTTGATCGCAATGATTATTTTCTTAATAAATAAAATGGGAAATATATTATTTTTCATTTTAATAATTTTTAGGAAGTATTCATAATTACTATTTCATTCTACAATTAAGTAAACCTTCAAAAGTATGAACTGGAAAAAGTTTTATTCTTTGGAAAATAGAATACAGAAAACTTCTCAGTAACGCTTCAAGGAATCATAGACATTTTTGTGACTATGACATAACATTGCATAGCAGCATTTTATTTCCAAATGATTTATTTATTTCTCCTGTAGACCAAGGCTTACTGTTTCATGTCTCTCTCGACATGAAATATGATTGAACGATTGTGTCTACATCGGTAGGGAAAACAAAACTGCTGCCTTACTTTCCTGTATTTTTTATTGTAAGATATATCCCTGTATTTTATCTACAATTCAAATGAAAGAAAGAAAGAAAGAAATTCTTTGCTTATTCAATTCTAAATTTAATTCTTATGTTACAAATTCTACTTTATGTGTCCCTATTTTTATTTTTATTCGTTAAATTCTTGTTTTTTCTGATTTTGTGAAACATAATTGTAAATAATTGTATAGAGCCTGCCTATATTGTATGTTTCGTAAAATTCATAGTAAATGTTTTATTTGAAATTTAAAAAAAGTAATATTTTTAATTATTCTAATGACGCTATTTATATTTTTGTACATTTATTCGGAGTTCCTAGTAAAGTTTAGTTTTTATGCAACCAAGTTTTTATAGTAAACGTAATCTATATAAAACAGTCTTGCAAAGAATTTTGTCCTAAATGACAGTACTCACTACTTTTTAAAAAGTATTAGTTAAATTTTCAATAATTATTTTTTGAACCTTATAATTTTAATAAATTTCAACTTAATATATATTCTTTTGAAACTGAAACGTCAATAAAACTTAGAATTTTTAAAAATTTTTATAAATTTTGTATTTTTGTAATTTTTTTTCAAATTTTTCTGCTTTAATAAAAAATTGTTACAGGATATTCTTCTGATGCTTTTTTTCTTAAAATTATTGTAGTTATTCAACGTATTCCTTTTAATAAGCTGAGTTCATTGCTAAATGATGCCAGAGGAAACCTTTAATAAATCATCTCTAATCAAAATGCTAAATTTACAGCTTCTTTAAGCTGAGACACTATTTATGGTATTACCATTTTCGGTAGTTAAAAATATTATGCGTCTTTTATCTGACAGCTGAATTTTCTCTTAAAATATTACTTTTTATTGCCTTCCGAACTAAACTGCATGCGGGAAATCTTTGAATATATTATTAGGAATTTGTAATTATGCTTCCCTGCACGATTACTTACATAATAAAGAAAAAAGTTTTACAGATATTGCAGTGGAGTTCAGGTCAATGACCTCCGGAATTAGAGATAAAGTTGGTGGCGAATTTGGAAGACTTTGACGACAAGAATGGGGGTTTTCAACAGTTCAGTAATTAAATCAATATCTCTATTAGGACTCGAGATTCGCTGACTGTTCTGGAAGATTCTGTGGAAGAACCTATGTAAAGCGAGGGAAGTAAATCGAGTGGAACAAGTTTCTTTTTGTGGAGTCGATCGAAATTTGTTGAATCAAAAAGGGATGACAACTATTAAAAAGTAGCATTTTTTTTTCCTTGTAATGATATCCTTAGTAAATCGCATAAACTTCCAGATTATTTATAAATGGAATAATTTCTCGAAAATGTTTTTTTATGATTCTAAAAACACATTCATAGAATGTTTATTTAGAATCATAAAAAACATTTTTTTGATTCTAAACTAACCAAATTGGTTTAATGACTTTTAGTATCTTTCTTATTAACTCTGTTTATTACAAGTAGTTGAAAAAAACGCTCTAGCCTTTATCTTAAAGCATTAATAACACATGTCTTCATTTGTATTACTACATATTGACAAACACATCAGAATTCTTATTAACTTCCAAAAAAAATGAACAGAGTTTTGAAAATTCTTAAATATTATTTTCCTAGGAAAATTTTAAAATGGAATAGCATTTTCTTTTTCATAATCCGTTTATTCGTTTACTTATGAATTAAATTTTATCTGAAATTCCGTATATTAAAAAAAAGCTGTAATCCTTTCAAGTAACTTCAGAAATAAACAGAAAATAAAATATATTATAGTAACTCAAAGGGCATGGAATCTTTTGCATATATTAAGAAATATTTAGCCATTTATTACCTTACTTCATTACTTACTCTTTTCGTTGTTTTTCTTCTCTTTCTCTTTCATTGTGTTGAGTTCAAAATTTTGGGCTGTGATCAGATGATTAGGATAATACCTGAGACAGTGTCTCATTCATCAGACTTCCATCCCATCAATTCAAAATATTATTCATTATATTCAATATATGAGTAGAAACTGCTGGACTAGTATATGTTTTAATAGTTTATTTTGATTTTATACATTAATAATTCACATTTTAATAAATCTTCAGTAAAACTGAGTCTCAAAATAATTATCATCGATTTTCGTTGAAGAGAACAGTCACTGAAGTTTCTATATAAACTATATATAAATGCTGGATAGTTGTTGAAACAGCAATAATTTTCGAATGCATAGGGGTTTGTAAAAAAAATTCCAAAACATCACAGTATAATTATTTTTTAGACTTGATTCAATTGTCTTTAATTTCTATTTAAAATTTTCTCTCGATTATATGGCAGCAGTAATTGCATCAAAAATGTATTTAATATTGCCGCTATGTTCATGGTATAAATCTAGTAGCAAAAATAATGATAATTGTTGCTGTAAAATACGTTTTCTAATTATCAAAATTAGAGAAACGGTTGTATGAAAGTAAAATTAGTGCCACTAAAAAAATATACGTTTTGAATTTTAAAGTGGTGTAAAAATTGTTTTTATTCTGTAAGTTGCTCCGTAGTAATTGAAGATAAACATTAAAATTTTGTTAATTTAGTATGGTTTTAATTAAAATTTGGGATAAAAAGCTTCCCACAACGAGCACTTTCTCTAAAAGAATTAACACGTGCCAATCTGTAATACTACATTCAAAGTTTTGTCCTGCAAAGAACTTTAAATTATTTTTGCATCACGCCTGTCTGTGATCAATTTACTCTTAACATATCAGCCGGTACACAATAACGTGATATAACAACAAAATACATTAAGTTAAGATTAGCAGCTTCATAATGGAATTATTATTATTCTCCTAGCTTCTTAATATCTGTTAGTTGTCTGAGATACTGGGCTTAAATATTTTGTACGAACTTTGACCTTCCATCATTAATTGCATAATGCATGCGAAAGGAAATTAATTTCGATACGCTTGCGCGTTTTATTTCCGTTCTTGATTTCTCAAGCCGTCTCGGGGCGTTTCGTGGGCTTCCGTAAAACGTTTCCTGAAATAGTTTCCGTAATGTTAAAATCTCGTGCAGGGAAGGGCTTCTGGCCGCATGCCGGTCTGTGTGGGAGGAGAAATTGTTTTCTCTATCCTACAGTGGAGAGGAAATGTGCATGCGAACGTTCACCCCCCTTCGCCGTTTAATAGTGAAGCAATTTGGTGGAATGAGCTGGGAACTTCATTTTTGTGCGCACGAATAGTTAACATTAAAAAAGTAACTCAGGTCTAAAATATGCAAATGAGTTACTTTCCCAAATTCATTTAATTTTTTTTTCATACCAATTTACTATAGGCTCAAAATAAGTTCATAACAGAATTTAGTTAGGTAAATGGTCAGATAAGTTATTTTCTAGAAAACTTTTTTCTAAGAGATTTTCATTATTGGAATTTTTACGATTACATGTGTTCGTCCGTAGCAGGATTTAATGATCAGTCGATGGAATTGCAAACCAGATTTCATCTGTTCTATGTGAATTAGAAATCATTATGAATAACTTATAGTGCCTAGCTTAAGTAAAATTTATGAGAAAATTTCTTTTGGGTCTGCGTTTGTAAAGCCTACTGAATATTTTTCCGAGTGTGGTTCTTATTATGAGCATACTTTTGCAAAAATTGTGATTAAGTACGTAATATTTGAAGAAAGATTTGGAGACTTTCATCTTTTGTCATTAAATTTACTTAACTATTACTGAGAAAAATCCTGTTTTATAACAAAAACTATTTGGTGTAGGGATTTCACTTAAATTAATTACATATTATTAAATACCTGTATGGATATATGTGCCCTGTACCCGTGGCTCCCTTTGCCTATTTATTCTATATAAGTATAAAGGTGGGTTTACACTCAGCTAGCTACAATCCATTCAGTAAGACCAAGCATGCTGTACAGTAACAAGTACTTGTCTCGTCGAGACAATGACTTGTTATTGTCATCTGTCTCAGCGCATGCACAATCTTCTTTCCGCGCATACGTGTCTTACTGGAATCTTATAACTGGCTGAGTGTAAATCCACCTAATGAAAAAACAAAACACGTGTATTTGTAAGTCGTACAGTTTATGATCTATCATAAAAATGGAATTGATAAAAGTTATGATTAAACTAACTCCGATCAATTAATTAAAAATCAGGGAATAATCTCACTCAGGAAATAATGTCACTATATTTTTTTAAAATTTGAGTTTGTAATATTTGTGCAGTAATTTATTTAGAAATTATGGCGTGACCATTAGAGTTACTATTTCGAACATAAACTATTGACTGTGTTACAAAATCAGCGATTTTAGCGTGATGAAATCCGAAGCTATCGATAATAAAATATGATTCTATGTTCTTTTCGTTCTTTCCTTGAGTCTTTTGAAAAATGACCATTTTCGTATTTTTCTTTCGTTTATTTTTTTCCTGTACAAAGTAAAGTGGTATTAAGCTTTCAATTCACTATCCGTTTTCAGTGAAAATGATTGCAAATCTTTGTCACGAAATAGATATGATGCTTCTGTTTATTTTATGTATACTGAGATTTTGGATTTAATACATAATGCATGCTTCATTATATTATATTTTTTTATTGCATATAAACAAGTTAATTTATCAAATGAGTTTATTTTAATTTTTGACATTGATTTAAAATATTACAATTGCATTTCATTGCGATCCCGGAATCGTTATATTAGTAAATTATGGTTAAAAATTAATCAAAACAAATATTAAATTAGCTTCTGAAACCTCGCGAAAATTTCACAAAATTGTCCTTTCACAATTTTTGTCACATCGTAAAAAAAAGATGTTTTACTTTTCCATTATGTTGTTAAAATTTCGTTTTAATTAAAATGTTAGGTTTCAAAGATATTTTATTAAATATGACTCATAGGAAGAGTGTTTGTAGAAAAAGCACTATTCATCAAAATATTTATTGACTCAGACTGCAAAATATTAATTTTTACTTCTTTTTAACTATTTTTAATATTAAATAGAAATCTTAATATGTTTAGAAATTAGATATTTGGGCCCGTTCAGAGTAGATAATTTGTATGTATAGAAACCATGTTTCCCTTAATTACTATATAATTATTGTTTTAATAATATAAATATTTAAAAAATCACAGAAATTATTTCTTGCATTTTTCTTTCTGGAAAATATCATGTTTATAAATACGTGCTGAAAATTACAATTTTCTAGATTTAGCTTGTAGGTGAGAGTCAACTGTATTTTTTAATTTGAGCTTTTGTTAACTTAATACCAGCAGGTTCATAAAAACTAATTTTTCTCACGCGCGTGTAACGTTGTAGTTCAAATTTAATTTAATTTAATTTAATTTTTATTTGTTCGAAATAAATAGTTGGGAAATATGCTTAAAATGTTTTAATTACATTTTTTTACATAATTTGCATTGATCTGGTTAAATAGATTGTTTTAAAGTTTTGTTGAAAACTTTTCATTTATAATCAAAATAGTTTTTCCTTGAAATCAAAGAGGAAAATTGAATACTTTGTATAAATTAGTCATGTCAATTAATAAAATAAATTTACTTTTACAAGGTCTTACGAATCATTATTTGATTGCTCATAAAATTTTACCAGAAAATGCGCAATTACTTCAAGAGAGATTTCATATTCTTTAATATGAAAACATTTTCATTTATCTCGTTTCCCATCTGTCAATTCTCCTTCCACTGCTGCATACAACGACAACTCTGCTTTTACACAGGATCTTCCATATTCGGCTTACGCCAGACACATTTAATACATCATGTAGGATTTTACCTCAGGGTCATCATTTGTCTGAATTCCCACAGAAACCAATTGTTTTTACAATTCAATGGCTAGGTACAGTCTATAGATCATATAGCAGTGCATCACAGGAGCAGATGTTATTTGTATCAGCAGTAGATCAAATGGCCTAAGTGAAGATTAGTGTGCACCCAGCTGTTTGTCGCCAATATTTCTCTTATAGCAACCGTACTGCTGTTTTGTTTACTACTTTTTGCAATGGTTGAGTTGTACATAAACTATTATATTATGAAAAATGTTAAATTAAAAATGTTAAAAAAATACCGATTAAAGATTTTAATTTTGTTCTTTATTATAATTAAAAGTTTATTAAATGAGGAAAATTAAGCATATAATTAAAAGTTATTTTCTTCTTTCGTTTTTTAATGTGAATACGAACGGAAAATATTTATTCTTATGCAATTTTTTAATTATAAGTATATGCATTAAAAAATCGTCTGAATTCTAAATAAAGAAATTTAAGCTTATAATTAAAAGTTATTTTCTTCTTTCGTTTTTTTTAATGTGAATACGAACGGAAAATATTTATTCTTATTCAATTATTAATTGTCAGTATACGCATTAAAAAAGCGTCTGAATTTTTAATTAACGAAATCGTCTGCATTCTCACTTTAAAAGACAGCTGCAATGGAATTCTTCGCAGTTCTCGTAGTTCTTTTGGTGCTCTAACGGTTGGTTCCCTCGATAAGTTGTTATGTCTGGAATTGTGCAACAGAACAAAGTCGTAATAACTGAAAAAATACGCCGATTCTTTAAAGAAATATCCCGATCGTATCCTGTCGAGACAGCTGACTAAATCATGTAAGTACATTAATTCTTTAAAATTCTCTCTGAAATCCGTTCGTGTAACGTACTTCATTCTTTCTTTTAAAATGATTATGTGCAGTTCATGTTAACCATACAGTCCTTATGTTCAATGTGCTAGCGAAGCTACTAGGGTCCCGCTTCCGCGGCTAGCGAAGCCGTAGGATGTTTTTTTTAAGTTAAAAAATTCTGCCCGGTGCCTTCTACAGATGCCGAAGGCATCTGTAGAAGGCACCGGGCAGAAGGGGAAAAAAAGCAATACTTATCAATAAAAAGTCCCAATTATATGGCGGCAAATGGTAACCGTAACTGTTCTGCGGAAGTATTTGTTTATTTTGTCCGCCATCTTTATTGGCGACTTGGCATTGTTGGCGCAGCTGGGTGCACACTAAAATTCACTTTTACCGATCAAATTTTGTACTCATAGTATCTAAGTGAAGATCAACAACATAGGTCCAAGATACACTCTTAAATCTGCGAATTTAAGAAATATAAATAAAATGTTTCAGTGCTTCAAAACTATCATTAAAGTAAACATTTCAACTATTTCTATAACCACAGAAGCCATTTCTATAATCACATCAGAATTTCCTTCAAAAATTAATTCCTCAGAAACGCATGAATACGAGTTGCAAAATAATAAATGATTTTAACAGAATGCAAAAGATAATTCTGCTGTATTCACTGTACTGCAACAATGTGAAATATTGTTGCAAGAATTTGGGCAAATCAATGGTAAGAAGATAATGACGCTGTTATTTCTATTAAAGCACTTTATTGTATGTAATACCTTAACAAGAGTAACTATTTAATAATTGGGAATATTTAAATTATTATAGTCTTCTTAAGCTTCCTAGTATAGAACGAAATCTCACAATTAAATATTCCATGAAACAATGAAAATGGTTTGAATTTCAGGTCAACAATAAAATTAATCCATTGTTGGAAATCAGTAAAAAAAATTTTTTTTAATTGCTAAAATCCTGGAAAAATTAACAAGACTATTAAATTCGTATCATTAAAATAGGAATTTTTTAAAATCCTGATATGGTGTACAATTCATTATTGTACAACAATATTTTTTAGGATTATGGCTGAAAGTTACCAAAATTCAGCTCAATTTTTAATTGAGTAAAATTCTATTCAAATATTTACTTCGAGGTTCACATTTCCATTCTCCAAGATTTATACACATATGCCACATTTCATAAGTTCAAGTTAAATAAAGTTGCTTGTATTGCGCCAACACATTATTCACACACACACACACACACACACACACACACACTTTCATTTTTATTACTAGTCGAGATGGATTGTAATTGTATTTACGAGAATTCATGTAAAACTATTGTGGTTTTAAAATGGTGAAATGTTAAAAATATTATTTTTTTATTCAAAATTTATCCATTGTTTATCATTCTTTTATCTTATTTAAATACCTTCATTAACTATGTTTTGTAAATGATCTGTTCTGAGATTTGAGTATTTCATTTACATATAATAGTTTTCTTTCTTTACAAAAATCCACATTCCACATATTCTCAATTAATAGCCTAAATGCATTCCATGCGCCTTCAAAATTCTATTTTTATATGTGTCTTCTAGTATTTTTGTTATTCGCATCCGCAGAGGAGATTTGCCATACGAGATATCGTCAATGATATATTTCTGAGGCAAATTTTCCTAGAGGCTATTTGGAGAGTAACCTTTCATTTTGCGAAAAGTCCATTTTGATGTGCCTTTTGCAAATGAAATGCCCAGAAAATGAATGTGTCAAATAGCAAATGCATAATGCATGAACAAATAAAACACGAGCAGCATTTCTCAGACGCGGGAGCAACAGGCTCAAAATATTCTCTGTACTTGACGTGATTGCGCATGGCTTGACTTTTATGAGATTTCTTTCCTTTCCTGGAGAATTTTCGTTTTATCGTTGAACCTTGATATTTCTTGGAAATGACATTTTTTAAGGGGCTGAGTGCTTTCTGAACTCATTTTTTATTCTGTTCTTTTATTCCTTTCATTCCAGTCGTTTACAATCAATTCCTTCCCCCCCCCCCATCCTTCAGATCGTTTTTCATCCATCTTGAGGTGCATCACACAGAAAGTAAAATGTGTAAATACTTTTTGGAAAATGCATGTCACGAGCTGTCTAAAAAAATCCGTTCTTCTTACTTCCCAAAATGTATATCTGATCGATCCCTTTCTACGAGAAGCTTGCTTAATAGAAATATCCAATTTTATGGAGCCCATAAAAATCCTTGGCGTTGGACTCTCAGAGTTTGTAAGTGATTGGCATCGTTTTCTGGAAACTAGGTAATAGTAATTTTTATGTCAGGGACATGTTTTGATTCAGAATATGTGCTGAAAAAAAAATACGAAAGAGAACTTAATTCCAATGGCACGTTTAGTTTTAAGCGTTATAAGTGGCTTATTTTTGATAGCACACTATTAACTCTTATTGAATTATCCTTATTTGTTATCATAGACATGTTTGTTTCGAAGCAAATCATCCAAATCACTTTTTTTTTAATTCGATTACATCACAGTAGCTCTTTGAAGTATTCAAGCTAATTTATTTCTTAATTTTATGATTGAAATGCATTTAAAGGGTGCAATAGTATGTAATAATTTGGAGTTTGTTTTACAAATAATCCAGAATTTTGAAAATTAAGTTAATATTTGATATTCTTTAATCAAGAATATTATTTTTTAATATTTGCTGCTCTTAATTTTGTATGAATATATCAAGATGTTTTGCAATATTTGAATTTCATTTTTTTAAATATTGTAATATCTTTGAATTCTTTCTTTACTTTTTTCTAAATCATTTAGCCCTTCTCATTACTAGCATCCGATTTTGTTAATATTTTTATATTTATTTTTTAGGTCTTAAAATGTATTTAGTATTTGAATTCATCCTGAAAATTTTTGTTGTTTACAACAAAATATATTTTTTTTATTTCAAAATATTTTCACAATTTTCATTTTTTTTCGTTAGTTATAAATACTTATTGCTGCATCTTGATTTTGTTTTACAGTTTGAAAAAAGTTTAGTACACGTAGAAGAGATATAGGACATTAATCTAAATTCATAATATATCATTCTATAACAAATACAGCAGATTAAACAATCGGTTATATTTTGTTATATCCATGATCTCGTAATTTTTTATTGATTGTTTAAAAAATATTATGAATATATCAGAATAATCAAAGCACATGAAGAATAAAGAATTTAAACATATAAGTTATGTAAATAGTATTGATCTAATTTAAACTAAATAGAAATTATAGTAACTGACACCATTAATCAATTTGCGTTTAAATTATCGAAATCAATCAAAAATAATCTTTATGCTCTAAATAATAACAAATTCACTGTTAGGATATTAGGTTTTTTTTTTATATTACCTAAAAAACATTTAAAATAGCTGAAAAAATGAATTCAAATTTCTTAAAGATACTTGTTTGCTTTTACGATCTTTGTGTTAAATCGCCAAAAAAAAATGCAAACTATTATCAACCATCTTGTTATCTAATAATATATAAAGAGCTTTGCGATCATGGTATAATCTAAAAATAGCCAAGCGAAACCGTGGATTCAGCCATCTTGGCGAAATCTTAGCATTTTAAGCATAATGGTGTTTGAAATTTGGGCTAACCTAAAAATAGCCAAATAATCCCGAGCTCTTAAAAATAAACAAATAACTTGACAATAATAATAATTTATTTCGAAGGTCGAAAATACAATTTATTGCAGAAGGTCTCCGACAGTAGATAATGTCGAACTGAAAGGCTGCCACGTAGTACTGCTGTAATTTTTAAAAAGATTTAAAGTTTTTAAAAAATGAAAAATAAGTAATTGAAATTAATGAAACCATTATCAACATTTCAATCAGCATTGTTTCCTCAATTTTTAAACAAGTATAAATGTTCATACTCAAATATAAATAATTTTGTTCCGTAATTATATATTCTGTGATTCTAATATGATTAATTTTGTAATTCTAATGTGATTAATTCTGTTATTCTAATATCAGTAATTCTGTAATTCTATTACGAATTCATTCTAATTAAAATAATTCCAAGTCTGTTTAATATTTCAGAACACAATTTTTGCGCTATATATTAACAACATTTTAAATTCGTCTTTGAAAAGCTTGAACTTGAATAAATGAAACTTGGAATAATTACTCTGGGAAGTAATTTCCTTTAACATAATGTTATTCCTTATTTCATTAATTAAAAAGAATTGCTTCTTTGCAAGCCACAAGTGTGGAATTAATTTTCATAAGAATAAAGTATTTTTCAGAACTTAATTAATTAAGAAGAAAGATGTCGGTACTCTGATATTTCTGACCAAACATTAGTTGAAATTAATTAGTATTCTTTAAAAAATGTTGTAGATATAAATGATGTGAAATAAAATATGCATAGCATTTTGTATTCGATACAGCGTTCGATTAAGGGATTAAAATTCTAATGATTTTGATTGTCTGCTATCGAATATTACTGAGAGCGCCAAAAGAAAAATTCTATATAAGCTACTCAAAACTGCTTATTCTTTTTCTTCCAAAAAGCTTAATTTTTTCCGCTCTTGCATCATAGCCAAATAATTGCACCAGTTATTGTGAAAGCATAGCACAAATTTACAAGTTATTAACATTCTATGCAGTTGTTTCCTCACGTTATTACTTCACGGGGTTTGAATACAAAAGGAACTAATGCATGTAACAATAACTGGAATGCAGTTTCAACAGAAATGCTTCGATTTTCTATGTTTTCGTGCCTAAGATAATCAATAAATATTATAATTACCTTGTCCATACCTCTGTCTAAAAAAAATACGGGTAAATATTTACGCACAAATTACGTTTTTTGTTTATTTTGAACAGAAATCTGTTATTTCAAATTTTGAATCATTGCTTAATAAATGAAATGCTTAAATGAAACCTTATCCATATTGAATAACACATATGACATAATAAAAAATTCAGTTTTGTAGAATGTTTATTATCACGAATATAAATTTTCGTTTAATAGAAATATTTCGGCCTATATATATCTATAGCCTATATATATCTTATAACACTATTTTATTTGAATATAAGCATATATTTGGTGAGGAAACGATAAAAATAAAATTTCTTCTTGTCTATTTTTACTTATTTTAAAGTCCACTGTCTCTTAAAAACTAAAAGGAAGGAAATAATTAAAATAAAGAATTCTGTGTTTTAATATATTTTGAAAGTGGTCTTGTAATGACTGTTTTTATTAAATTTATTATTAATTGTCAATATTTTACTTCAGGAAATTTGTCTGAACATTCAAAATATTTATTTAGAAGCATCAATGTTAATGAGCTTTTGAATAATGTTTCTACACTTTGTTTTTGTTTGGAGAACGTTATCATGTAACCTTCCCGGGGAAATGCTTTCTCTGTCCTTCCACTTTTCAGAAGTTTTTGAATATCATTGTTAAGTAAATTGCTATCTCAATTATAAAAGCACAAATTTTTGTTTTTCAAATCGCACAAAAAAAGTTAAATGAATGAATCAAAGCAAGTCACGTATTAGCGGTCATTCATCCCCCATTTCCTTCCTGTCCTTCCCAAATAATGGCGCGAATTGCAAAGATCTGAAAAGCAAGAATGCAAGGTCAAATAAATACGTAAGTGTAATCGATGGTAACTGCCTTTTCACTTTTTTTCAATGCTTACTTATGACATACGAGTTATGTTCAATTTCTATAGATTCCTTCTTTTGAGCACCACTGCAATAGCTAAAAATCTATTGTTCTATTTTATAAGAGACTTTTTCCTTGTTTCATTCATCTGTTTTGTAAACGCATTTTACCTATTCACAGAATACTTCAGAACGTGTTTTTCAAAATCCTTTCTATTTCTAAATCACCATGAAAGAATTTTGAAGCAATAATTTTTAATATTTCATAATTTAATTGTAGAGAAAAATTTAAACTGTAATTATGTTAGACTCATATTTGTGTAGTTTTATCAAAGCCTTGCCAAATTATGGTTAACTATATTTTTTGTGTTGATAATAAAGAATTTTCTTAAAATTTACGTATTATCTTAAAATTTACGTCTTTATTTCTACTTATAAGAAAGACAGATTGTTAGCACTCTGCAGGTTAGACCTTGTGACCTAAAGTTCCCATACTTAGCACATATAAGAAGATGAGAATGTCACCTCGGAACGGGGTTTCTTTTGAAATTTTAATTGGAGTTTTAATTAATTAAAAATAAAATGAAGTTTTAGCTTTCTTTCGTAATAAATTCAGTCAAAATTACATCACAAAAATGGCTTCTATATCAGCTTTAATTTTTTTAATGTCATTTCAGTGATACATATGTTATTTTACCTGTATTATATTTTGTTATATAATTTTTTCTATTTTCAATGCTTTTAAAAAAACATAACAAGATTTTCTTGCAATATATTTCATATAAATACAAATAAAAACTAACTTATACTATTGCATTATGAGTGTATAGTAAAAATATCTTTTATGAACGTGTTGCGATCACGTTGACAAAAGTTCAAATTAAAAGATTAAATCAAATTTCGCTTTAGACTAAAGCTAAAAAGCTATTGTTTTCGGCATATGTCTGTATAAAAGGAAATAAATGTGAAATATGATGTTTTTTGAAAAATGAAAGCAAAATAATAATAATAATAATCTGGGATCTTTTTATGTACTATTTCTGTATAGGTGGCATGACTTCCATGACTCTCCTCTTGCATCCCCACCCCCGACCTCAACAGCAACTTAAGAAACATTTGCAAATTGAAATTTTGCACTATTAAATTACTTTTGCAAATTGTTTCATATAATAAATTTGTATATTACTCCTTCTATTTTGATTAAACAGTTATAACTAGATCAATTTTACTCGTTAAATGAAGCTAATTTTTTTATCCTTTGTTTTATGTCTCTTTTTATTAAATGTAACTGATAGACTGTATAAAAAACTGCATATAAATAACTTTTCATAAATACATTTATTAATTCCAACGACATAAAATAAATTCTTTTCATCATAACTATATATCAATGGCTTAAAAATTTGCTACTGAGCAGTTATGTTTTAAAAATAATCTTCTAATCACTCGAATTAATTTAAAAAATATTTTAAACGTATTTAACAAAAATATCTTTCATTGTTATAAAAAAACTCTAATTTTTTCCATTATTGCTATAAATATTTGGTTCTGATTTTTTTTATTATTATTGTTGAAGGCGAAATTATGAAGATGACTTGTTTTCTCAGAATTCATTTTCAGTTTCTGTTTAAAGGGTACTTTTAATAAAAGTTTTGAAGTTTTGTTCTACTTACAGCGAAAATTTAAATTCAAAAATAAATAAATAAAAATTTGTAAGTACATTTTTAAAAACTGCAGCTCTTTCCTGGAATATAATTGGATGCATAACAACATATTATGGTTCTTATGACTTGAAAATTGCGTTCTTTTTCTAGTAAATTGGATTTTACGCTGCATCAGAGAAATTTTTATTGTATTATTCTTCTGGATACTACATAAATTATGAAAAAAATTGCAGTGTGACTTCAGGGCTCAGAAATTTTATTTTCTGTATTTATATTTTAAAAAAACGTGTATAACTTTAGCAAAACAAAATTTCAAATTAAAGTTAACATTTTAGGAGAGATGACAGATAATATGGGAAATGCATAGTACATTCACCAAACCAATTTAAAGCTTCTATAGTAATTTGAATTATTGAAATACTATAGAGAAATGAATAACCAAATAAAATAAAGGGATAATTCATGTTTTGAAGAAACTCCCTTGCAAATTACAGTATAATGTAGCTCTGACGATTTGGCTAGTGACCTTTCATCTTAGACAGAGGAGCGCATTTGCTGAAAGAGAGAGAAGTATGAATCGGAGAATGGTACAAAAGGAAATAATAGGCTATAATAAATATGATTTATTTCGTTGCATGCGTTGATTTCGATGCATTTTTTCTTATTGTTTATATTTTATATATCGTCAATCTCATATTATAAAGGAACAAAAAGTAGCCAAAAACAAAAGTAGTATGTATGTACATATTACAAAAGTAACATGTATTACAATGCATATTAAAAAAGTAATATGTATTTTTAAACAAAAGTAATATGTATGTATATTTTGCTTAGCTCATTTTGAAAAGATTAATTTGAATTAAAAATATTTTGGTTAAAGAATAGTTATGTTTTTTTTTCTCTCTGAAATTGAGACAATCAACCTTTTTCTGTTTGCTATGAAACATTTTTTAATGTAAATTTCGTCAGAAATGCATAACTAGATAAGTATACAATTATTATCTGGACTGGCGGTTACTTCGAAGTTAAATATTTTTGTGCTTAAATTATCAACGTTGAGTTGAATATTATAGAATTGAGTTGAATATTTAAACAGTAGTGTTTCATTTAATAATGCTTTAGCATGCAAGCTTGTGAAGTAAATATGGCAAAATAGTAAAATATTCCACAGAAAAAGATATCATTTAAATATTTAAATTATATGTGAATTTTCAAAGTTACCTTTAAGTATAATACTTGGCATAATTGAAAGATATCATGATTTCGATATGGCCACTTACATCACTTGTTATTCAAATAATATATAACTGCATCCTCATCTAACTTGTTATAACTGCATCCTTATCTATTATGTCATAAAAATAAGTGAGCACAGAATATATCTATATTTTTACACATTTTATCTCTCAGTATGTTATTACTTCAAATAATTTTTCTAAGTTGAAAATTTGTAAACGGCTTCATCTCAATATCATTTTTTATCTGTTTGTAAATTCTGTATATAGAGATCTTTTTTTCTACTATAAATATTTTGGTACTTAAATAAAATTCCCTTAACATGCCCACCAAACCGTTCAGTGACCAGAGTGGTCACGGATTCGGGGGTATGAGATGGCGTTCTGTTCCGTTATTCAAATAAGGCAAACTTAGTTTAAGATTTGGCACAATAAAATAAAATAAAAACTATTTTAACGCCATTTAATTATTATTAATTTGTCATGACAATATAGTTTCCAAAAAAGATAGAAAATAATCCCACAAAAATTTTTTATACATATTTTGTTAATGATGTTAATAATTGACATTTCTACTAATTATTAACATTATTAACAAATACTAAAAGACAATTGGTGATGAAAATTTACTAATGAATTATATGACTATTTATTATAGTAATTTTAACTTTTCCTTTGGCTACTGACAATTTTTAAAAAAGAAATTTATTTAAAAGCTTAGAAATTTCCACTCTATACAAAAGGAATTCGTGTATACATTTCTGAAAGAAATAGTTAAATTCAAATAAATTCTTCCGGTAATTTTGAATTTATTTATGAGTTATAAAAGTTTGAAATCAATTATAATGATTTATTTGTACCTTGTTTTGCTTACATATCTGCATTCAACTTAAATAGCGTAACTATGTTCAACTATAAACATGTGTTAAATTCCTGCTGTTTGTTCTATTGCTTTTTATAAAAAATTTAAATAATTTAATTCACGACTTTTTTTAATTTTTAATCTAATGCAATATACGCAGTTAACGTAAAGCTAAATTTGTGATAATGTAAATGGAAGACATGATCAGGAATTTAAGGGAAACTTGTAATAAAATATAAAAAATAACAAAATTGTCGAAAAGAAGTCTGTTTTTTAGCCAAACAGTTAATTAAATGACATCGTTTGTTTCTACAGTTTTTTGTTGTTTTTTTATTACAAAAATAAATTCTTAATCGAACAGTTATTAGTTTGTCATATTTTAAGGAATAATTGAATTGAAAAAATAGTGAGTGTATATTAATAATTAAACCATTAACGTTTTAAATGTTAAATATTTTTAGTAATGTAATAAACGACTTTTAAACGCAAACGCAAACACAAACGCAATTCGAATTCTTGTTTTTTTTCACTCAAACTTAAAAACGTAACAACAGTTTCAAACATAAAACAAAAATGAAGAGTTGAGTTGATCCAGCTATGCAGAGAGAGTTGAGTTGTTATAAAATATAATGTGAGTATCTCGTGTATAAGCAATAACTGTTTAACGTCACAACTGAATTATCTTTCACAAAATTTTGATTATAAAACATCTTAATTTTATTCCCTTTATATACCTTCTATTTATGACTTTTACTTTCTCGTATACGTAGTATGATGAAAGTATAATAATCGTCAAAAACTTTTAACTCGAGATTTCGTTGAATCTTCACGTTTTAGACCTCCCTGAGGTCAAAAAACACATTTTTGGAAAATGTCCATCCGTCTGTTTGTTTTTGACAAAGGTAACTCAAAAACATTTGGGGCTAGACGGTTGAAATTTGGTATACGATCTTCACACCAAATTTGTAGATTTCTATCAAATGTTAAGTAAAATCTGTTCAGAGGAAGTTCGAATATAAATTAACACGAAAATTACAAAATAAAGTGAGCTAGATAAATGAAAATCAGTACACAGATCTATAGTGTAGATACCTGTCACATTTTGAGCCAAATCCTAACTATGGGATAACTGTTTGTCGGTGTGTACTTTCAGAAACATGAAAGCGTGATATTTCAAAGCGCAGTGACTTAAATATATCAAATTTGGTATCAGATTTTGTGACTGCAAGTGCAAATTTTTATTTTAGTCGGTTGAGAAAAACATGTCTAAAATACAAATTCTTTTGATACTCTTAACACATACTAGGGATTAATCGCCAAGCATGGCACGATGCATTGAATAAAGATGCCATTTTTACGCCATTTTAAAAGTTAATATTTCGTAATTATTGTACATCAGTGCCATGTAAGGCGTCCTCTGGCATGAAAGTTTATTAGAGAGTATGCGAGAAAGTTTTGAGGACACCACTCCCTCTGGTTGTTTTACGAAGTTTTGTTTTCACGCGCAATCCTGATATGTATTTGTTACAATGTTTCAATATGTTATTAAATTTGATTTCAGATATCCTTAAATTTTTATATTAAATCAAGGGAAGAGACTTTAGCTCGTTATAATAATCTCAAAGAAAGAACCCTTCTTTACTTGCCGCATTGGGATGTAAATCAAGGTTGGTTAAGGAGGAGTTTCTTGATTGCGATTTTTCTTCCCGCAAGGTACAAAGCTTCTTTCAAGAGGAGGCTCATTCACGGACGAGCAGGATATCAGCTTATCGCTGATTCTGGAGTTGAAACTTCTTTTGAGGAAGAGGGGGAAAAGAAGAAGAAGCACTTAAGTTCTGTGTATCAGCATCATCTAATAACGGTGATAGGGCACATGCTCTCAAAACGATGAAAAATTCATCGATTGCTTTTATATGCATGGTTTTAGTAGAAAAAAATATAATAGTCATTACTGCTTAATTCTGGTTATAAAAACTAATAGATCGCTAAAAGATTAAAAAATCTGAGACGTATTTTCCAATTTTTTTTAAATTTATTTTTGATCGACTTAAATTTTTATTTTATCAGCACTTACATAAATCTTACAGAGCACTGAACTGTTAATCTTATTTTCTACTGTCTGAGCCAAAGTAGTCTGACACCAAGGATTGGCATTTGAATTCAAAAAGTTGTATATTTATTTCTTTATTTTGATAATTCTAGATCTTTTTTTAAAAAAATTTTTGGATAATATTCTAGAACAGGATTACCTGAACTGTGGATTTTTATGCACTGTTGAATCGGTACAATGGCGGATTCAAGTATTTTGCGACTTTAAACAGTGCACCTTATGTCCCTCACCCCCTTTTTTTTAATAAATAATGTAATGACATACTAATACTTTATTTTAAGTTAATTTCTAAATTTTAGCAGCTGTATTAAACATATTTGTTATTATTAATTATTTATTCTAATTCAAAATTAAATAGCATTTAAATTGGTACATAACATTATTATCAGGAGCTCGCTTCTTATCAGCACTGTAATAATAAAATAAAAGCAATGAAATAAATAGGAATCTGACCAATTATACTCTAAAAAGTGTTAGTATTATCAGAATACTTTTTAATTTTTATAATTTATATTTTTTACGAATTTTGTTATTTGGCGACTAGACTAATAACATTTTTTTAATTGATCTGCCTGCAGTCCTCTCTCGCCAAGGGTCTCTAGGCGTATGCCTAGACTAAAATTGGACCATTGAATCGGGTGTCAGTCTTTGGTGACTCGCGACATTATACATTTCCATACTTTGCAAAATTATGAGGTGGATTTAAAGTTTTCAGCAAGTCATGCATTAGAAATATTTTTATAAAATTATTTTTAATGATAATTGATTTTTTGCCCTTTCTACACAAATCCTTATTGTTTATTTATTTACCTGGAATTTTTTTTTGGAAAGAATGTGTGCTGTTCGTTTCTAAAAAGAACTCAATGCACCAAAAATGGTCGCTATTAATTCAATTTCTAAAAGGCAGATCGCAATGTTCAAAAGTTTAGAAATTTTTGTTCTAGAATATTTTCTAAATGTTAAAACATTGAATGCTACAAATTTTTTACAATTTCTTTGTTCCGTTATGTTTTAAAGTATTTCAAGCTGATAAATTCACTTAATAGATGTGCTGTATTTCACGATCACTTGCATCTTTGTGAGAATATATTTTAAATAAAAAGAATTTTCTTATTAATAACTTTTTATTATTCATGATTTTCATGAAATGCCATTTCATTAAAATTTGGAGTTAAAAAAAGTAAAGAATTGAGAATAGATAAAAAAAAAAAATGTTTGCCTATTTTATATTTAGGGCAAAAAAAATTTCAGTCATTACATTCTACTTAATTTTAATCGCCGAGAAAACATACTTGATTTAATTAATGTCATGATTAAAATTGTTTCATAAAAATAATTTCAAATTTTATAAATTTGTAGTATTCTTTGAAAGTTTTAAGAAAAAGTCAGTTTAATTATAAAACTTTGAAACACCATTACACATTAATTTGGACATTATTTTCAAGAAAAAATTATTTTATATTCAGATATATTAAAATAGCAAGATATTTAATTGATTAATAAAAGAGTTAGGATTTCATTTTCACTTCTATGAAATAATAATTTTTTTTTTACTTTTCAAAATGCCTTCATGCATTAAAATAAAATCCATTTATCGCATCAATGGCAACTATCGAATTACAAGCCAGATTCATCCTTCACTCCTTGATCGTTTGTATAACTTTGCCAAAGAATACACACTACTCATTTGATCATGATAAACATAGAAATTTTAGATCATAATTTAATCAATTACCGTAACTGCTTGGAGCTACTTGCTTGGTTGGATGGATATTGAAAGTGGCGTGACGCTTGAGAAATGATGACTTTAAGAGAAACGTTTTCGCTTCCGGTAACGGCGAAATACAACTGATCGGATTAATGTTTGGGGATTACTTCCGCTTCAAGATCATTTTTACTCGAGTCAATTGGAGTGAATCGAATTTTATCTGTAATACGAGCTGTCGCTAAGTCTTTTTGGTTTGTTTAACATTACGTTTAGAAATTACAGAATGCAAGTTTGGAGAACTAATTACTTTTCTCTTTGATCTCGATTTTTGAAGTAATTAAGATGCTTGATATTTTTTAATGTAATTTGAATTCAAAGCAGAAAAACAATTTTGTCATTTAGAAGATCAGAGCATGAAATTTGATTTTCCGGACTTCAGCTTCCCCGTTAAAATGATCATGAATTAATTCAGAATATCATAAGTATTAGGTGCTTGCATGTATCATTTTTTTTCACTTTAAAAAGGCATTTATTGAGAAAAATTGGTATTATGTATATATCAATCAAAATATTTTCCATCATTTTCTACAACTTTTCCCTATTTTTGTCAAATAAATCTTGCAATTGAGTGTCTTAGATTTTTTTTTTCCTCCGGGACATTCTTCGTCCTTGACTTCGAAATCACCATTCTTAAATTGTTGAAACCAAAACCGACAGTTGGAATATGACGGAGCAGCATCACCATAAGTTTCTAAAAGTGTCTGATGGGCTTTGGCAGCAAATTTCTTCAAATCAAACAAAAAAAAAGTAATGAATATGGAAAACGCAATTTGGAGCGTTCCATGGTTTAGGTCTTTGTACGCTGAATAACTCAATAATACTAAATGGAAAACTTTTAAAATGATAACAATAAAGTAATAGTAAATCGGTAAAACCCATAACCATTGTCATTTATATTGATACTTCGCATGTTTACTAATAGATGTCGCTGATTAAAATACATACAAACACCTACTATAAATACTTAAATGATCCTGAAATAAATTCCTAAGAAATATGAAGAAATTTATGTATTATCTACTTGTCTCTAATTTGTAATGCATATATATCTAGTGGAAGGTTAATTTTTTTTTATATAGTCAAATTCATTTTTCGTCATTAAATAGTCAAATTCATTTAAACTACTGATAAGTGTATAAATTTGAATTTTCTGAATAAAAAGAAATACGAACGTTAAATTGCACTTAATACGGGGTTGTTAATCATACTGTATGAGAATTATTTGCAATTTTTTTCTTTAAATAGCAGGAATTTCACGTTACAAAGAGGTATATAATATTAGAGTTCGTTATATTTCACATCTATCTAATTGGGATATTTTATATACCATATTTTTATAAAGGAAATTAAAATAACTAGTTGGAGTTTGTAAACATCGTTTGTATGGCACTTTTAAATTTAGGTAGAAAACTATTTAGATCATCTTATTCCAAGATAAACGAATGCGCATACTAGAACAGCACTTCTTTCTGATGACCATTGTGTTTTCCAATGTTTAAAAATGATCTAACTTTTTGTCTAAAGATTACAAACTGAAATTCATCTCCTTGAACTGTTTTTTTGGTTATCGCTTTCATTTGCGTATAAATAAACCTACAAACCGTTGATACATCCATCTACATACGCATTGCTTTTTTATTCATAATGTTGGATGTCTAAAATTCCCGAAACTACTGAAACCTAGAAAAATCCAAAGAGGAAAATATCCCGCTGATTTTTTTACACGTAAGAATCCTTGACAGTTATATTGCCCACCCCAACTACAATTACTCTGAATATACTAACAGTTCAAAATTAGCATCCCACTGAAAACAATGAAGACAATGAAGAATTTCTGTAAAAACATTGATTTTCTCAATAGTTTTCTTTAAAAAAAGTATTTCAGATTTGATATGCGTATAGCAAGTATTTTTTAGAAACCTCATACAATTCTGTTCATTGTGATACGTATTCCTTAATTTTCCAACAAACCCACTGAAAATCTGTACTTAAATTTGAAAATTAAATGATTAATTTTCAACTAATATGAAAGATTTCTTTTAAAAATTATGTATAACCGGAAAAACGTTAAAAATTCACCGTTGCCAATTTTCGAAATTAAATTGTAATTGTAAGTGCAATAAAATTTCAGAACAATTTAAATTATAAACAAAAAAAAGGCTTGAACATGAAAAATAAGTAATTGTTTTCATATATTCATCATTATTTCCAGAATAAAATATTTGTAGCATAAAATTCCAGGATGAAATATTTGTAGGAAAAATGAAAATGATTTGAGTTTCTTTGTAACAGCAAAATATATTGTTGTGAAATATGCTATAAAATATTTTTAAAATCGAAAAAATAGTCAAAATTTGCACCAATTAAATTTGGTAAAATTTAAAAGCTAGTTTCTTTATTTTAAGAACCCCCGGGGGGCACCTCGAAATGAGGATGAGATGCTTCCGGTATGGTGGTTGGATCTCGCCACCCGGGAGGGTACTCAAAAAATTGGGGAATCTGGCTCCTCCCATCGATGACGGGACGTACTTCCTTCGGGAAAGGTTGTACCTTGACCGGTGAGGCCCTTAGGACTCAATCACAGTTCCCGACAGTGTTGCTGTCATTTAGTTTTCTTTATCCGTGTGCACGGGTAGGGGAGTCGATGATATGACTTCTCCATTTTAAGACAGCATAAAATTTATTTTTGTGCTATAATATTTTTAGTAGTTATGAAAGAAAATATAGAAATTCCACTTTATTTTAAATTAAGATTTCATTTTAAAAAAATGCTCCGAGGGGCACCTTTCTGTTCTCCGAAATACATTTGTGCCAAATTTTGTAGTTCTATATCTAACCATCTTTCCTGCAGACCATCAATATACATACTCACTTTCTCTTTTATTATTAGCATTTATAATTGTGTATAATTTTTCTAAAATAATTTTTTCCTGCTCTTTGAAAGCAAATTATGATATACAATTTATCGGAATTTTAAAATTTAATATGATTTTTTGGCTTTAATAAATTTCACCAACTCCTAACTAATATCTTAACATAATTTATATCAATTTTTCTAACTGCCTATGTTAATATTTAATATTGCTATATTAATTATTTTGTTAAATATTTATGCTCATATTGTTTAAAATATTAAGTATTTGTATTGCTAAATATTAATATTCAAAGCTGGTAATGTTAATGAATAATTAATTTATCTATAATTAATTTACGGAAGTTTCACATTTATTCTATTATACGCGAAGAAATTATAAAGTAAACGTTTGAAATCCATTCTCTGACACCATAGAATTCTTTTATAATCTCAGGAATGCTACTTTTCCATTTCTTTAATCAATGTTATTTGCACAATTTTCATTATTATTTCTTACTTAAAAAAGAAAAATTATTAAGCATTTATTAAATTTGAAGTGACCCAATTTACCTTTTAAAATAAAAAACGCTTGTTAACATTTGCAATGATATTTCACAAATTAGAATGAATAAGAACAATGCTATTTTTAAAATGAAATAAGAACTCATATCAAGCGAGATATGAATTACAATCAAAATTACTTTTGTCACTTTACGTTGAAAGCGGAAAATTGGTTTGATTTAATCAATTTCCTAGTGACTGCTTTATCAAAATCTTGATTTGTTATTAAAAAAAACTGACAGGGAAATCTTCAAATTCTTAGAACATATTTATGATATGATTGCAAAATATATTTACAATGAACTTTAAGAAAAAATACTCATAATAATCAAATTAGAAAATTTATTTCTCGTTATTTAATAAATTATTTATAATGGTAGTCGACAGTTTCTGTTTATAGAAAAGATATTAATCGCGTAGGATTTCGAATTTTCTTTCAATTGAATTTTTCTCTGTAATATGTCTTAATATAATAAAGCTTTAATTTTGAAAAAAGCAATCATATTTTATTTGTTATAAAAATTAAAATTATAAACAAAAAAGCTAGAAATTATTTTACAGATTGTTAGTTTCAAGGTTTGTTTGAGTTTTGTTTTGTTTTGTTTTTTATTATTAATCTGAATAATTTATTATCATAACAATTTATTTAAAACTCTCTGCTTCATTTTCAACAGAATAAAATGCCAAAATTCGAATCCTACTTTAAATCCATATCGTTGTTTTCATAGTGCAGTATTTCTTTGTTCTCTTTCCATATTACCATGAAATACTTTTGTTACGCCTGAGTGTTCTACCGATAACGGCAAAACATGTTTTTGAATCCATTACCATGACAACCATGCCTCTGTCACGTGATTTGAAGACAAATCATCAAAATGATTTCAGCTAATTTCCTAGACATTGTGTTCAACTTAAATAAACATGTATTGCAACTGAGTTGAATCGAGACATTTTATTAAAACAATCAATAAAAGCAGTCTGAGAAGATGCATTGTTTCGTAGCTTTCACAAAATTTTCTTCAAAAAAAGCAGAACTTCGAAGAAACTTTTCGTTATTTTTATTACATGTAGAGAAAGAAAAGTTCCAGACCATTGTTTTATTAATTCTTATTTTACTATTTTTGTTTTATTATTTTACTAATTCTATTCTTATAGTATTTATTTTATTATTTTTAAATTCTATTTTTATTATTTTTACTTTCTTGTTCTGTTTTTACTGTTTACTAAACAATTTGGTCGGCGTTTTTCTCTTGATTTTCTCTTATACATCTGTACAGACTTTACTTATATGATTAAAGGAATTTGTACTATGCAATTATATACTTGTTTTAATAAATAAGTCGTTTATAAATATCCAAAATTGCCTTTTCCATAGAAATCTTTCCACTGTCAGTATAATGTTTTGGTTTTTATCTATTTGATGATACCAGTTTGCGTGTTGTGTATACGTGCTCTGTTTTTCGCAATTTTTAAAAAATGTTTATAACCGTAAACCACCACAACTTGCACGTACAAAATGTATTTATTTATTATTAACTATATTTATTGCCAATACATAAGTAAGTAAACGCAATGCTTAAACCACGAAAGTGGCTCTCCCGATACTATTTAATATACTCTCTAATAAATGTACTTATGTTTATTAACCTCATACTATTAGCAAATGTGACGTCAGTGAAGAGCAAGTAATAATCAACAACCTTTTAATGCAATATATTTTAATAAGTAATTAATTGCACACATCACAGGTACACATATATATAAAAAAGTTAGTTCAGCATTAAATGGGCCGCTTGTTAACAGTTTTCTGAGGTCATATTCCATGAAACACATCACACAGATATCGTCTTACCACATAACACCACTCATCCTCACGTCACTCCATCACAGCTTCTCTCGTTCTGCTCTTTTCTTTTGAGTTCGTACATCGAGGGCGCTAATCAGTACACAAACAATAGTTACAAAACAGCCTATTGGCATTTAACTTTTGGCGATTAATCACTGGAATGTGATTAATACACAAGCAACAGAAAGCCAAATTCATATTTTAGATGCCTTTTTTTTTTGATAGATTGAAACCAAAATTTGACACACAGTTGCAATTTTAGTCACAAAATCACATACCAAATTTCATAGGAGTCATGCATTTGCGTTTCTGTGTTCGCATTCTTATAAAAATCCAGACCGACAGACAGTCAACCTCTTAATTTATTTTATTTCAAATTTGATTAGTATCTATGCTTCAGATGTTAAATATATGCACCAAATTTTATTCATCTAGCTCTCTTTCGTTTTGTAGTGGTAGTGTAATATTCTGAAAGCTGGACAAATAAACTTCTTCTGGATGAATTTCATGTAAATTTGATAGAAATTTACAAATTTGGTGTAAAGGTCATGTTCCAAATTTCATTCATCAAGATGAAAGAATTTTTGAGTAATTCACTAAAGAGATAGAAGGACATTCCGTTCCAAAAATCCGTTTTTCAAACTCAGGGAGGTCGTGAAATCTTGCTATCGAATTTTTTGACGATTACACTATTTTTTCTTTATAGATTTATAATTTTGAACGCAAAACCATATACCAAATTTTATTTGTCTATGTCAGTGCGTTTTCCATTCCCCCCCCCCTTTCACATACACACAGAAACATATAAACCGAAGATGGACAGCACTTTCTCGTATTTGGTCCAAAATTTGATCTACAATTGTAATGATAAAATAACACGATAAATTTCATCCATCTGAATATTTGCTTTCTTCAGCTATGTTGACATGGCTATGAACAGACAAAAATATAAATTTCCTGCCGATGAATTTAGTCCAAAATTTGAGATATATCCGATTTTAATGCAAAAGCTACATAAACGAATTTCATGCCTCTAGTCCTTGCATTTTTGAATTGCCTATTCATGGATCGACAGGCAGTTACACTTAAGTCCAAAAAAATTTTTTTTTCGGATATGGGGAATTCTTAATATGAAGGAGCTTCATCAAAATATCGAGGTCGAATTTTCCGACAATTACTACACTTTCTCTTAGATTACTATACTTCAAATACGGGAAAGTAACAAACCCTTTCTTGATTATCTCTCATTCTGAAGTTTATTAATATTATATCCCCTTGTTTGGTGATAAAGAATGTGAAATGTGCGAAAATTTTGGTAGGTGAAAAAAATGTGCCGCAAAAAAAGAGGTGAATTATTTTCCACCATTTCTTGAAATCTGAATTAAGTGATACTATATAGAATTATTTATTGAACTGTTTGTTTCAATAAAGTAGGATTTTAAATTTATTTAATTTTCTTCATTCAGATGTTTATTTTAAAGTATTAGATTACATTTATGATAATTATAGTATTTAATTTCCTCATGATAATCCTACCTTGTAAATGCATTGAAGAAATTTTTTTATATTGATATGTTGCTCTTAAGTTTAGCAGTTTGCAAAAACAATTATAAATAATATATATTTAACTACAAAAAGAACCTTCTTCCTTAATAATTATGTATTTGCGCTTGTTTTATCTATTTGTTGAAACAAAAACTTTAAAAGAGAAATTCGCTTTGAAATTATTTTTTTAGCATTTAAGGAAAATTATTATTATAAAACTTTTTTGTCATTTTTTGTTATCAAAAAGGTCTTGCGAATTAGGCAATATTGGCGTAAATAAATCTAATGTATCTTTAATGCAAAGTAATAAAATATTAGTATCCTTATGTCATATTTGGCTGCATTCCTTAAACAGATTACTTGTTGTACGTCTTTGAATATAAAGTATTTATGATAAAAGAGATTTTATTTAAAAATGAAATTTATTTTTGTTACTGATACTAAAACGAATCTGTAAGAAAGTCAAATGTAAACTGTCCAGATTTACTTTAAAAAAAAATTCTCAAATTACGTTTTATAGATCTTTTTTTTATTAGAATACATTATTATTAAAATATATTTATGAAAAATGCCTAATTGGGGAGAAAACGCCTTAGCTAAAGAACAAGTCATTTTCATGAATGCAGACTATTTCCTTAAGTTTACGAGAACCAAGTTGGCTCGAAAACTTATTTAAAATAGGTTTAGCGATTCTCTAAAAAGCGAGTCGCTGCTTCTGTTTTTGGCACTGTCTACTAGTAGCGTGCAGTGTTCTTTTTTCATTCAAGCAGGTGGAGTGATCTATATTTAAACTGACTCACGTGAATGCTTTTGAATAGGAGGAAGAAGAGTTTCCTATTGGATCTGTCAAGGATTCGCACCTTGAAGAATTTCAGCTGATTTTGTTAAATACATTTGCGGGGTTCTTGTTTTGCTTTTTACATACTTGAAATACTGTAGCAAATGTAGGTCACGTTCGTATTAACTTGGACTCTTTTCTTTAAAAAAGTAGCTTATTTATTAATCCTAGATAATTCAATAGTTTTTTTACCCTAAAAAAAGCAAACTAAATTTACAAACTCGAAAGAATATTTAAAAAATGAATTAACTTATTTTGAGACAAAACTAAATACGGAATACACATAAAGTTTAACCCCCTGCTTCTTCAATTGAGAATTTATTTTTGCTCCTATTTAGATGTCACATTGGTTGTGTCTAAATAGGAACACAAATTAAATAAAATATTTAAAAAAAAAAACATTGATTTTTTGATTTTTTTTGGACATCTATTATTATGCTATCCATATCGGAATGAAAAGAATGCGGCAGGTAACTTGTTTTCTTTTTTACATTAATTTCTACTTAAATCTAAATATGGATTTAAATATTTATATTCTAAATTCGAGGAACGAGTTTGATGTGTCATTTCAGTGCAAGTGTTTGATAGATCTTCATTGACATCAATAATACTCATAGTTTAAACTCATTAATAAGAAAATTTAGAGATATATATGACAGTAAGACTGTGTAATTGGGCATAAGAGAGATCTATATGTAAAATATTAGCTAGCATTTTTTCAGAAAGTACTGCATATCTATTTAATTACTTCTTCTAAATCTATTCAGTAAACTCTATATTTAATCATCTGATATTTAGGATTTCAGTTTGATTATTACTTATTTAATGTGTTTTTGTTTTTCGCAAAATTTTAAATTTATCTTTTGCTTAGTTTTTTTTAAGCCTTTCCCGCCAAAATCACTTAAGCTTGGAAGATAGAAAAACAAGTATTTGCTTTGAAATCTTCATCCCTGTTTATTCATACCAACATTCATTGAATAAATAAATAAATATTTTTAAATGAACTCAAGAACTATTGTACACAGATTTAACGAGTTCCTTTAGTACGCACTATTAATTGAGATCATCAGAATCTGCAATAAATAGTTTCAAGGAAAGGTTAAAGTCACTAAAAATAACCCACGATGAAGCAAAACAAGCAGAAAGTCTCTCATTATAATGATCAAACTGTGGGACTAATGATGCTTCCCTAAAGTATATGAAACCGCTGTATAAATATCTTTTAGCATTCTACTTCAATGTTTATTATAACTAAAAAAAATATTTACGATATTTTTTACCAAATTTCATATATAATCATTGAAAAAAAAAAGGAATTAAACGAGAAATCCTATGAACTCATTTTATGATACTATAATAAAATGAATTACTAAAGTAATAAATCAAATAATTTTCTTGAGATATGTACTATAAAAAATTTGTTCATAATCTTTTTTATGAAACAAATGAAATGAGAATTCATTATTTAATTAATATAGGATTGCTGGAAAAATCGATTTACAATTGTTATTATAAATTTTTAACTGATTATTTAACATCATTCCATCAAAATTCATTTTAAATATGCTTGTAAATGCAGTTCCTTTTTTTAAAAAAATCATTTTGGTAGCGTTAAAATGATCCACAAATAAAACCGATTAATTCATTTTTGAAGTTTTGAAGTCATACAATATCGTCTGTGTAAGTGACTCACCTAAAATGTTTATCTATATCTATACTTATAATAAAGCTCAATGTGTGTGTATGTGTGTGTGTGTTGGCGCTCTACAGGCCAGACCATTCAACCTACAGTACCAAATTTGGCACGTGTATACCTTGGAGGCCGGGAATGTGCACCTGGGGGTTATTTTTTTGAATTTTTAACAAGAATTTTATTTATTTAAAAATTAAGCGAAATTTTGGCGTGTTTCTGCTATAACTTCCGAAAATATTACCGCACAAAAAAGATTTTTACATGAAGTTAAAGATCCAAAATTTATATTTTAAATGATACCAATGTTTTAAACTTAAAATTAAATTTCTATTTTTAATGAATTTTTAAATAAATATTTTAAATATATTTTTCAACAATTTTTTTTTCGTACAAAATAAAAATAAAATTTAAGCTGCTCGAGCACGTTTCGTATTCATGGGAAAAAGTTAGCTTTTTACAAAGTGTCGCCATCACATTGATTAAAGCTCCAACTAAAAATAAATTAAATCTTTTTAGAAATAAAATCTGCAAAAATATAATTTTCGCACTTGTCTGTAGGAAAGGAAACATATAAGAAATATTATTTTTTCTAAAAAATATATTCAAGAAAAATTATTTTATGATCTTTTACACTCTCTATATTATTAATCCAATAAATCAGTTATATTTTATGGCAAGTTTTGTTTAATATGAACAGGATATCCATTCAAATCAGGGCCACACTGCTGATTTGTAAACCTTTAGTAAGTCACAGATCTGCTAAAATGGTCTAAATGGAAAATGATTATATTTTATGTAACTTGATTTAATAAATGCTCTAATAATTAACGAATTTTTGATTTTACATTAAGCTTCTGCTGTGGAAATTACGAATAACAAAATGTTCTTGAAACACTAATATTTTAAATAAAAAGAATTAATTTCCAATCAACTAAATCAATCACTAAAACTGACAGATTTATAAAAATTTGAATATAAATATTCAATAAAAAAAAGGATAATTTCAGATTTTCCATCGATCGTTTCAAAGAAAATACGCCAATCTGCGAGCAGGTTTCTCAAGATTAATTGGACTAAAATTATGAAAATGATGAGTTTTTCTAAATTTTTAACTTTCAAAACTTCATAAATAAGTCTTAGTTCATTGTGGGAAACAGAAACATTCATTCATTTATTTAAAATTTGGTGTGTCCAGAATATTACTCAGAATATGATACCATACTGCATTAAATTTAGACTTCATAATTTTTGAAATATATTTATAGGCCGGAACAAAATATTATTATTGATTTCATTTCAATCCTTTTGAAAGCAAAACTAAAAACTGAATTTTATGCTGAATCTGAGAAATTTTTGATGAATTATTCTTTGAGATATTACATAAATTATGAAAAATATTTTGTAGTTCACATAAGACTTAAATACCGAGCGATTCTGTTTGCAATACTCATATTCAGTAATAATAATAATAAATAAATAACAATAAAGATGATAAATAAAATAAAACGCTTGGTTTTATTTAAAAATATCTTTATATTAATTGCAATTTCATCATTTCCACTTTAAATTAAAGTTGAAGTTTTACCGGAAATGACAACAAATTAGCAAAATATATATAGTAAATTGAAAGAAACGATCTAAACAACAGTATAAGTTTGATATGACTATCAAAATTTGAAGATTAAAAATGTTTTGTTTGAGAATCTATTAAGAGATCAGTTACTTAAAATATTTAATTGGAAATTGTGGCGAGCGGTAATACTGGTGAACCGGCTGGTCGCCAAAGGCGGCTAGTTTAAAAATAAAAAGACAATTTTGGAAGGCAAGCAAATAAAAAAAATATATACAAATATAAATATTAAAAAAATGCATCAAAATTGATATTCAAAGCAAATAGAACAATATTATACAAATAATAATACACGTGAAATTGCAACAAAAGAATTTTAAAGAGAAAAAAGAAGAATTACACAAATGTATAAGGATACACGGAAAACTCTTCACAAAACTACTTTTTAAACTAAAAACAAAAGTATACGAGTAATATAGGCGTAATATACTTTTATAATTTGGAATACATGTGACAGAAACTTTAAAATCCACTTAATCTGTCCTATAATAACCGGAAAAGAATTAACACATGCCCCTCCCGAAGGTGAATGATCTAGACACTACGACAGTAATGAAGCAGGACCTGCAGTTGAATCCTAATGACTATCATCGGCCATGGTGCGATCCCCTTCCTGAGGAAATACATGCCGTCATCGGTGGCAGGTAACTCTACCTCGCATAGTTAATATGTCTCTCAGGCCAGCAAGAACAAACCACCTTATTTGAAATTTCTGATTCACATATTTATAGTGTCTCCAATGGGATCTACCCTTACAATAAAATTAAAATTGCTCAATAGCAAAACTCATAACTGAACTTTTATTAATAATGGAAATGCTACAATGCAGAATACGTAACAAAATATTTAAAATATTAAAAATAGCACAATAACGTCGGAATTGGCTAAAATTATATTTGAATTTAATCCTATTTATCTATCTGTGCTTGCATTAAGACTCCATCTTAGACAGCAATGCCGTCTCAATAACAATTAATATCAAAATTTTTATAAGTTTTTAGTCCTTTCTTTTCCATGATTTTTTGCATTTTTATTCTGAAATTCTTCAGCTAAAGTGGCTATTTTTGAAATTGATATGTCTATTCCTTCAAAACTCATTCAAGTTACCTTGATGGGATTAAATGGTTAATTATTTACAATTTAGTGCTTCTAGTTGACAGTTGTTTCCTTATTATATTAATAGACAATTCTAACTCTTCCTTTTAAATATGCATATATATTAATGAATTTATAATGAATACTGATATCTCAGAATAAAAATAATCATGAATCTTTCTAATTATTCTTAATTTTACAGGTAATAAGCGTTAGCCATAATTACAAGGTAATTATTAATAATTGTATTAAAAACACATTGTTTCAGGGAAAAGTTTATTTAAAAGCTGAAGATTATATGAAAGATTATTAACCTTTTCAGTTATTTTTTTAATTAAGTAAGGAGGTGGGGGTGTTCCGAACAAAATTTGATTGCAGATCCAATTCCTATCACTGTTGCTGTCAAAAGTCAGATCAAATGTTGCTGTTGTTATTTAAATAATAATATAAAATTAAGAAGTCAATAAATTATATATGACGCTGCTAAAAAATGATAATGATAGAACAATTAAGAAAAAATGAGCATTTCAAATTATGAATGAAAAGTCAACAGTAACAGATTTGTATTGTTTCATTTTAAAAAAGTAGAGAAAGAATGCAAATAATGTAATTGAGCGAACTTACTTCTTCCCGGCTTTGTTATCATTGTGAAATGTATTTCTGTAAGGAACTTATAAAAAGAACGGAAATAGTAAAAGCAAGAAATATAAAAGTTCAGAGCAATAAACTTTTAACTAACTGAAAATTAAACTCTCCGTTCAAACCATTTTAAATAAATTTTGCTTGTCCAAGAAAAAAATGAATAAAAATTAAATTTAAAATATTCATATTCTTTTCCATTTGAATTAACCGCCTTTGGTAACTAGCTTGCTCGTTTAGATTACTGAATTTTTAGGCTGTTAAAGAATTAAAATGGGGTGTTATTTGATGCGACCGAAAAACATGAATTCAATTCAATCAGTTTACTGCAAATTTTATATACACTGGTGTGCAAAACTTAAGCAACAATGCAAATTTTAAGCATATAGCCATGAAATTGCAGAAAAGGAGTTCTTGCGATCAGTACAATCAACACGTAATTCAAGAGAAAGGTCATGCGTATGCAAATATCAGGAACAAAACGTAACAGACGACGTGAGCGTACCCAAACACGTGCGGAAGGCGCGCGCAGCTCAACACTACAATAAAAGGAAGGACGGAGACGCAATTAAAGACATTCGCTGCAAGTGCACGTGAGTTAATTCGTGAAATATGGCTAGCAGAAATCACCAGGACGATTTGACACGTGGAAGAATGATCGGAAAGCTGGAGGAGGGGCGTAGTGTGACCAGTGTAGCTGAAGAGTTCGGAATCAACAAAAGTGTCGTTTCGCGCGCTTGGAAAGCCTTCCAAACCACAGGTACAGCTGTGAGAAAGGCTGGTGGTGGCCGCCCCAGAAAAACAACTGCAGTGGATGACCGACATATCGTCCTGCAGGCGAAAAGAACCCGAAACCAGTCAGCAAGCGCCATTGCTCAGCAACTGTATACAGCAACGGGGCGACAAGTGTCGCGTTTTACTGTGTCCAGACGCCTTCACAAAGGTGGCCTTTTCGCCCGCCGTCCTGAACGCTGCATCCCTTTGACAGTTTCCCACCGGCGGCACCGTTTAGAGTGGTGCAGGGAGCACAAAAACTGGACATCTCATCAATGGAGTCGTGTCCTCTTTACAGATGAGAGTCGTTTTAGTGCCACAAGCGATTTCCAACGGAAGTTGATTTGGAGAGAGGTCGAGACACGGTTTCATCCCAGTAACATCACGGAAAAAGACCGTTTCGGTGGTCCTGGAGAAGTCGTCTGGAGAGGCATTATGATGAACGGGCGGACTGAGCTCCACGTTTTCGACAGAGGTTCTGTAACTGGAGATCGCTATTATCAGGAGGGGATCCTTCCCCATGTGCGTCTGTTCCGAGGTGCCATTGGATCAGACTTCGTTTTTATGGATGACAATGCACGGCCACACAGGACTCATGCTGTTGAAGAGCTCCTGGAAAGTGAAGATATCACTCGAATGGATTGGCCAGCGTGCTCCCCTGATTTAAATCCGATAGAACATGTGTGGGATGCTTTGGGGAGACGCCTTGTGGCACGATTACATCCTCCTGGGAACACTCGACAACTTAAACAGATGCTGATTGAGGAATGGGCACTCTTACCTCAAGAACTGTTGGACAATCTGGTACTGAGTATGGGGAGACGGTGCGAAGCAACCATTGCAGTACGGGGAGGGCATATCCCATACTAAGGAACATCTGCTTGCTGTTCTTCCTCTTGGACAGACAATCATGTGTAACGATACTATGAGTTCAATAAAGCCTTTTTTTTTGTTTGATTCCATACTGTATGCATTATATTCATTTCTGCGCAACTATGCTTTCGTCATTCTTTCAGAACAAAATGCTGTATCTCATTTCTGAATTTCATGTCTCTCAGATGATTTCTCGTGAACTTATGGCAAAAAACATACCTGTTGCTTAAGTTTTGCACACC